>LQRL01144491.1:18824-30370 GCA_001703475.1 Hydroides elegans | reverse complement strand
TGACTCGCCCATCAGTATTCATTCTCCTAGATTATAGATTATGATTACGTCGATTTGTCATAAAAAGAGGAAACATATAGGGGCACAACTATGTCTCATACGGGATTACAAAGGGACTGAACTTGCCAATAATCTGTCATGCTATGGTTTTTCCGTATATTTTGCCCCCGCTGATCCGTCATATTTTGAGTTGGCAGCGAGATTATGATGAAAGTCCGTCTGGACCAATCTCATGTCTCGGCGGCGGCTAAAGAACCGATTCAATGGTTCCATGCATAAAAGTACTAATATGCTTATCCAAGATACGTTTACCTCGATAATTCGTTTCGTTTTCAAAATTTTGATTTTAAAATGCATGCACGTTATACAGAAATGAATTCTTTACTATAGGCAAAAATCTAGAACTAGAACTAGGCATTGCTCTAAATATGCTCACACTTGGGAACTTTTCAAGAATCTTAGAAAATTTCCTAGTTTTTATGAACAACTGCAAAAACAATATTCTTTATTCGCTTTCAATTTATGAAAAAAAATGTCATCACATATTCCAATCGGCATAATTAATATCATATTTGCACTCAAAAGCGCTATTTTCGGAGATTTAGAAAAAAAAAATGAAAATAACTACTCTCGGTTTTCGGCTTTTTAGGCTAAGTTCAATGTTAAAACCCAAAATTTTGCAGAGGTTACACCAATTTGAGCAAGGCAAAACACAATAAAAAAAGAATGTATATTGCATTTTCAAATTATGAACATAATTTGATAAAATATAACATGATTCGTTCACTCATTTCTTTTTTAATGAACTTTTAGTCCCAAACGTATGCTGGGTAAGCATATTAAGTGGAATCTTGTAGTTTAGAGGAAAAACGACTCTAAAAACATAAAAATGGTCTATCTTAGAGAGAATTTTTATCGTGTTTTGTCAAAGAAATGTTGGTATAATTGATAAAAAGTTGTTTGTTGCCATATGACATGGGTCAGGAGTCATGTGACCCGTTTCTAATATAAGGCCAAATAGTATATTTTGGCATAGAACCCTTCAGTTGTTGCAACATTGTGGATACGTTGGTAAACATCCATCAAAGCCGCATTACGAAAACTGCGATTAATGTCATTTATTCATTGGTAGACCGGGGGTAGAGACCCGACAAAAATATAAGTTATTATTCGTTATGGAAGGGGAATCACATTTATACCCTGGACAATTGAATTGGATGGGAGAGAAATGGTAAAAACAGTATTGGTAAACACAACTGCAAAAGGCAATTTTTATTAGCATCGTGATAGATTTAGATATCTCGCCTTAGGTTTTATCTATATACATGAATACCGTTATATCCACAACCGTTACATTCATTTCACAAACAAAGCTTGCTGATGAAGTAAAAGGCAAATATGATAAATCATGGATGAATGTCCCCAGACGTAGATGTTTCCGACCTGAAGCAAAGGTTTCGGACTTACATGTAATTGACGTCAAAGCTGATTTTAAAAATAGAAAGGTTTAATTTGGGAATTAATACTGCTTTACAAAATGCTGCTATTTTTGTATCAACTGATGATTTGACATTATCCATATCTAATTTGCCTTGGATTGGTAATTCGAGCAATGTCTTTTAATTTTGGAATGTTATACTCCTGTTGACGTCTAAAATGCTAAATGTGTTTGTGGTCTCCTCAGCCCAATTAAGATTATTTCATGACATCATTGCATCATCTTCTGGGCGACAAAAGGGATAGAATTCGCAACAATTGCAAACAGTTGCAGTTTATTTGAAAGACATATGACTGAGAAACTACTATTAATAAGAACAAGCGACGCTTACAATAAAAAAAAACGCAAATCGAGACGAAATTCTAAGAAATGACGAATAACGAGAAGCGGATACGATATGAGGTCGCCGCCTCGTACACATTCTATGGTCTCAGGGTCGGAGTGGGCCGATCCGAGAGCACGCGATATGGTCATCACTTGTCCTAAATGGCCGCCCTCGCAACTTCCGTGTAGTCAGTGCGTCTATCAGTGCGTAACCTTCCGTTACTGATTTGCTTTATTTGGTAAAACAAGAGAAATATTTAAAGAAAGGAATGGGAAAGAGCGTAAGGGGCGTCTCTTGGGGCAAGACTCAAGAAGAGTTTGAGGATGCTATTTTTCCTACCTTTCAGTGACATTCTGATGAGGATAATTTGCCCCTGACTTCTCATAGATAGTATTTATATTTGCAAAAAGTGGAATTATGACCTAATATAGTTATGTTTCAAATACAACCTTGCAATTTAACACGGTTTGTAATCGATACCACCATAATATGCCAGTACAATACTATGTTTAACAACTTCAACATGCTTAATAGACATAAAATATCGACTCATCAATCACAAAAGCTTTTGATCGAAATATCGCAACGTCTTACTATTAAATGATAATGCACTGTCATATTCATCATTAATGATTGATATGTGCCGACGTGTGTGTCCTGCTCTCTCACACCCAGTACTAATAGTAATATTTTAAGCTCTGTTCGGTAAGAAGCATATGATAGTCCTCCTTGCATGAAGGCGCTCAACTGAAGGCATGGATGTTCAGAATCGTGTGTCGTGTCAGCCTGATCCTGTGCCACATTTAAAAGTGATACCCTGAAAGTAAGGCCAGAGAATAGAAGTAGGATCTAAAAAAAAAAAAGTTGCAAATTCACGTATTGGCGTTCATGGTTCCGTTATATACGAAATATTCAATGTTAAGAGTAAATTGATCGGCAAAAATAATTTCAAATCACCTACTTGCACTGAACCCCCTTGCCATATTTCTTTGGCGTCGGCGACTACGGAAATACATTCATGAAAAGCATCGATCGCGATGCGTCGATGTTTCCTCAAGGTCAACGGCAAGGGAGATACACCCTTTGATCATCGGTGGAGATCATTAAAGGTGTCTTCATCCTTTTAATTCCCATCCCCGATTTACTTCCGCTTTCTGTGTCTCTAAAGTCAATGACCACCTACTTATTTCATTAGCTGCATTTGGGATTGAAGCAAGGTAAATTATTTAGAAAAACATGGTCATAGGTCATTTTTTTTCAGTTTTGATTATGATTTGAAGTTAATTATTGAGCTGATTCTGTATTGTAAGAGTGTAATGGATGAAGCTTAGATTAGATACTGCTGATATTAAAGATAATATAATTCACCTAAATCGCGTTTTCAGTAAATGACTGAGTACGGCGAGTTAATGATTTTAAGAAAAACGAAACAATTCATGGTTTGTACAGATGTTAACTTCGATAACCAAAAACTGTAACACCTACACTCAAAAAAGGAAGATATGACCATTAACGTTGTAAACAAATCCTTGGACGAAATCGGCAATTCATGTATTTCCATCCTTCAACCCCTTTGTTCATGTAGTGGGTCCATAGATAACCTCCAACCCATTTCCCTCTCTATGCATTCATTTCGTGATAGATATGCTGGATTGGAGGCGAAAGGTTTGTATCGCGAGTAATGGGTGTGAGGTGCGTCTAATGCTGCTTTATCCTTACGGGCACACTTCTCCTTCTTTTCCTGCTGATGTGTCTATGTGACCCACAAGCAAACACCGTAACGAGCCGACAAGGATTTTTCCTTTTCCTTTTTCCCGCCCACTACAATAGGCCTTAAGCGATGATTTTTTGTCGGGCTTGTGATATCACAACACAAAAGAACAACCATTAAGGAATTTGTGAATGAGGACATTATCGGCACCTTTAGGGGAGGAAAGGTATTGATATTTCTACAATAGTGATGATTTTCTTTTATTTGAGGATTAATAGTCAGATATAAGATTCAATTAGATTTTCTGCATTTTTTCCATTGTAAATGATCGCACTTTGCATCAAGGTTATTGTCGGTGTTTCCGGATAATTTTGATATTCTGTTTATCTATTCGAATGCTTGTTTTAGTGTAAAATGTAAAAACGTTCCAAAATCACTGCATCTATTTAAGGTTTTTGAGGAGAAGGACCAACTCTTAGGTGTTTTTAGCTCTGCTTTCCTCTTAAATCAATCTTTCCCGAATTCGATTTGCGATCGTACTTTTATTGCCAAGGCAAAGTCTGTCCTTAAATTGAATACCAATTGGATGTTGAGTGATTGCTAGCTCTTTGATTAGGCTTCACATAATTAGATAACTGAGCAGTTGATTAAGTAGTTTTTTTGCTTCTTTTAAATTCGTGGAAAGTGTTAATGAGCTAAAATGCAAATGTCACAAGGCTGTCCGGTATATTCAAATAGAGTAGAACAAAATATATACCCGGGTATATCTAATGAAACAACTTAAATAGAAATAAGCCTTATGGACACAACTATTTTGCTCAAAGCTTCTTATGCAGTTGACAAAGTTGCACTTAAATGAATACGTTTATGGTCTGTCTGTATCCTTTCGGACGATTCATAATCCTGCTGTGCCATCTGCTCCAAAAACGGCCTCTGGAACTATAACAACAAAATGGACATTTATTAATAATGCATCATAATTTAAGTAGTTTATAAAGTGCTTTATAAGTTTTGCCACTAAGCGCTTATTTAATAGTATTTAAACATCTGCTTTATATTTCGGATCCATAGAAACGAATAAGTAAATAACCTTCCGGATTTATTCGATCTTTGAGTTGACTACATCGGACGGAAATCCAAATATTCAATATGAAAAGCAATACTGACTTACATTCAATCATACCGATTGTCGTTTTATTCCGTATTAAAATAAATATTACATATTGAACGAGATAATGCCTAATTGATTTAGCAGAATATCAAAAATGTACAGATCATATCCAGACGTATGCCAAATGTAATACTTGTTTCAATGAAGGTCCCCTTACGTTGAGCTGTTGATCCCCCTCTAACAGCGCGAGTATAATGCAATGACAATCAGCAACAAGGTTCCCAATTTCCGTTTCCCGCCATCGTCACTTTTTTCGACGAAAGGCGAGTTCACGGCTAGGGTTCCCTTGAAATAGTCTTGGTAGTTGTCCTAAAGCCTTGCCGTCGTTAAAGACAATCCGTACGCGGCCATGGCAAGTGATTAATGCAACGATCACAGGCGATTCAAAACAAAAGTAAAAAATATAAAGATTACAAATTTAAGGAATAACTGGAAATTAATTTCATAATTTAAATTAAATAAAATCAGATAAAAATCGAAATAGATAATAAAATAAATATAAATTATATAAATGAAAGATATATAAAATTACCGATACCTACATGTATGTACAAATAAAATCTTTTTGTTTGGACAATTATCAAGAGTAACACATTATGATCCATACCAAAGCCGCTTAAGCGCTGGCCATGTCCCTAAACTAAATCAGCGCATTACGTTTGTTTCTTCTTCAACTTCGTCCTTTTAAGACAGAGTTGTACTTGGCGATCAGGGAGTCTTCCTTTTAAAGTTTTATTCAGGCTCAAGGACTAAAGGAGGACCAGTACCGTAAATTTGAGGAACCCTGGCCCCTCTTTCCATTTGCCTTGCGATGTGTAGCTAACGAACGGTGACTTTGGGTCAGTTTGTGCATTCATTGCCAAGTCCATCAATGGCATTCTGAGGCTTTTGATGGGTTTCAAGCAAAATCGAACTATTATGTCACGGATCATAATATTGACTTATGGATTTTTCATTACTTATAAATTGCTTACATATCCCAAACTATCTTGACAAGTGCTTGATATATTGTCGAATCACCCATTGTCTAATACATCATTTTATGGATCTGACTTAATATGAAACATTTTAATATTTAGTCAATTACAGGATTGGCTTAAACCACCTTCTTGCATAGACACCTTTTTTTTCTCAAAATGAAGGGCTTTGGGTTCTTTTGTGGCGGCGTTTTATCGTCGGTGATGATTATGCGAAGGCAACCAGCCCTAAAGCCAAGGCCGCGATATTGGGAAATGTTTTAAAAGTGCTGCAGTACAAAAGTAACCTTTTTTCCTCGATCCTTAAGTAGATCCCCACCACTTTCGCTAGTTATCGCTTTGATGATAAAGCGACTCATAACCGTTGTAGTAGGGTAGTAGAATCTAGTACTCTAGATGGATTTCATCGCAACTAACGAGACATTTTTTTCAAAAGCCATGTATTGTGGTTGGGATATGTGGGATTATTATTTTTTAAATCATAAGAAGTGGAGCAACCTGACTTAATGGATTGAAGCGCTTTTCATCACCAACCCTTCCCCTAGTCGTAATATTGACGTCATAAAGGTGAATGTCCCCTTATGCTTTCGGTGGCTGCTCAAATTTCGCCCGATCCAAGACGAAACGAAACCATTCTGACATCTAAGATGATGCTTATTAGCATCATTGTTGCTGATTGTCTTGTCGTGATTAGGAACATATGTCTGGAGAATGGTGGTGCCATGTTTATATGCTGTGTTTTATTGAGACCTACATAGAATCCAGTTTGCATTATGACGCAAATCGTTGACAGGCCTCAATGACTAGGTGGTAGTTGTGGTTACGGTTTGGTGATCCGGGTTTTGGTGATCCGGTTTTAGGTTATCCGGACTAGGTTTTCTTATTTTTTCAACGCAATTATCATAACTGTTCTTATGATACTCATTGGTTTTGCGTTGTTTTTGGCCTAGTTAAGTAGATCTTTCGGGTTTCGAGTTTGCTTCCGACGAGGAAGGCGAAACGAAAGAAAGAGAGAGAAAGGCTCTTTTGAGTTCCTATGTTAGTCTAGTTTGATCAATTATGTGTAAACCTAGTTCTTTTTGACGTAGGATTATTGACTTCTAAATCACCAAATGTCAGTTTCCACCAGACATCTTTTACCAACACTTGCGAACTTCTTAACCCTAATTACGTCAAAATAATCACGAGCCAAATCACCGATTTCGACAATTATAAACACTAACAAATATAAAGAAAACCCGCGATAAGGAGCATCTGTTTGCTTAAGCATTATAAATTTTATGCGAGGGATATTGATGATAATGAAGACTGAAGAACGGAGTCAATAAGGTGTGAAGATGCTGTGCTGTATGCGTCTGGAGACCCTTGAGAGAGTTGTAGTGGAATCCACTGGTGCAAGGTTAAAAGACTTGTGGTTTCGGGTCTTTCCTTGCGAAAATGAATCCCTGGCCATGCGAAGATCCATAGAAATAGGACAAAAGACTGACCCGACCACTTCCCCCAAGGAATTCTGAATGAGATTGGCCATTGGCGATCACCTTTCTCTAGTTTCTATGTGCAAATTCGACATTAAAAAACCTTTTAATTGAGTTGCATACTAGTAAAAAATGACCGCGCAACACAACATGAATGAGCGTTAGGGTTTAACCGGTCTGTATTGTCGACTTCGTTGTTCAATGTGGGATATATGATCGGTGTTGTACGGGTGGGTCGGAGTGTAAGTTACCACTTGAAGCGGTCGTGCGCTCGATCGAATTCTAAGAACTCCTGCTTGACTTGATGTAATAGTGATGGTAGGGGTTGGGGAGATTGGTGCTTGATCCAGATTCGATGAGCTTATTAGTTCTGGCGGGGACCACTTGTATAGCTTGTTTCACACTTCTGCGCCGTAACAGGTACAACTTAGCCGGGTTGGTCCCTGGCGTCTCCATTCTTTTTGCTTCGTATATGTGGAAGTAAACGTTTGTTTAGTTATTGGGCTACTATTTCAAGATTTTCCGCTTCAAAACCCATGTGTTTTCAAAGGTCTGGTTGTAGGTTGGTTTTCCATTTGCAAGGTTAAAATAAGACTTATGGTTCTTGATGGATCCGTTTAATAGAACTTAGATGCAAAAAAACAAGAGTGAGGTCACCTTTCCGGAATATTAGAATTGGGAGTACAACGTTGGAAAGGAGGTTGTGGGGTATGGACTAGTTGCATCGGCAGTTGTTATTTGTTGACAAAGTGTGAATTGTTTCTTTTCCCTCCTGTTGAATCCCGTGAGTTCGATATGAGTCAAACTATATTGTCACTGTTACATGTATAGTTTTACATTTAATTATATACGTTTCCTGTTATTCCCTTATTTTGATCTAATTATTTTTGTACTAATATCTATGTGTTATTAGCCTTCTCCCTACCACCATATCTTCCTACTATTATCATCTATATATAGCATGCATGCTAATTATGTTATCTGAATCTCACGCTTTATATCACCTGTTAATGATCAAAGAGTGCTGAATGCGGGTTGACCTGAGTTCATTAAGTCGACCATTTTTTTAGCTATCGAACTTCATAAACCTTTACTCCGGAAAAAAACAACTTTCACCTACTAAACACTGAACTACTCAGTTTAAATACTGTAACAGTAAGAGCAACACTTCCACTTTAGACTCATGATAAGTGTCCAGAAGAAATAAAAATAATATAAAATTAGATTAGCATTTAATGCAAAGTTTTGTTTATTTATAACCGCCAGGTATTTCGAAATAGCCCACGACCAGTGCCGTATCTAAACGAATCTTGCTTTATGTCGCTTTGATTAGTTATTTATATGTCAAACGAATGTAAGTTTATGTTGGTTTTTGCTAGCAGTAATTTAGTTTTATTCAATCGAGAGCACTGCATTGGCGATAAAACATAATGGATAAATGTAATCGAGTCTATAAAGATCGTAAAATAGTCATGTTGTTGTAGTTAAGTTGACCTGGAGTCGTTGTAAAAATGGATGATGACGAAACGATTTTAGAGTATATTAAATATCTCCCACAAAGAGTAAAAAAAGATAATCCAAACAATAAAAATTCCATTGAATGTTTAGTTGTGGCGCATAACAAAGACCTGAAGATGATAATACATTTTTGGTAATTGATAAATTTTGGTATAATGTAGCCTATTGTTGAATTCTAATAAGGAAAATAAAAGACTTATTTTGAGGTTCAATATGATCAAACGAATAAATGTTTTTATCATTTGTCTTTAAATTATTTTAAACTTAGAATTTGAAACTTGTTTTTGGTCAATATTTGTTTTAGACAAATAAATAACTTGAAAATAAATTTATTTAAAGGTATTAATCGACGTTTGTTTTGGTCCTTTTATACTTTGATCAGATTTTCTTAGGATGCTCCTCCGTAAACAGGAAGTTATTGCATTTTCGGTTAGTCGGCAGAACTTCAAAGAATCCTGATACTAATTTGATTAATAACATTTATTCAAAAATAGATTGCTGTGCATATTGCCATTGTGTTTAGTCATTTGTTTTGGTCCTTTCCACATTAAGTAAACAACAATAACTTACTGTTCATTAAGAAACAGGAAGTTATTGTATTTAATGTACTTAGTTATCCTTTAATTTAATACATGTATAATTATATTTAAACATATTAAATGCATTATGTGGGTAGAACCTAAATGACACCGTTTCACGATGAATATTGTAAAGTTGATACTTCATTTATGTGTTAATTAATATAAAGTATATATAGGACATGTTATACACACGTGAGCCTTTCTTAATTAGAATTTAGTGCAAAACTTTGTTTCAATTTTCATACTTCAAAGCTTTTTAAGACGCAAATAAGTAAAAAATATAAAATGTAGATCACTTCTAATAGTGTTCTAAACATGTAAAGTAAACCTTGGGATCTTGTATGGTTTTAAGACTCAGATTAAGACATTCACCACGAGTTCTACTAAGACCATAAAAACCATGCTCACTATTCGTTCCAGTTTTCTCATATGGTTGTCTTTACTGAATATAACAAACGTTAAAGAATATAAAAAAAATATATAATTATTTTGTCCTCTCCGAGGTACTGCTAGACTATACCTTTTCAAACTGTATCATGTACGTATCGTAGGCACTCCAAACTTTCGTCTCAAGAAAACATACCCACAGGGACTGATGACGTGTTCTTACGTAGTCTTAAAGTAGGTGAGAAGTGCGGAGATACGTACCAATAACAGGCTATCATGTTTAATAAACAAATGATTTTCACTCAACGATGTAAACCATTCTATAAAGCATAGTCTCCTTATAAATTAGAAAAGGTATAACGCTTTACTACTCACTTCTCACTTAACTACTCACAAAAATTTTATTTTTGGTTTGACCAGTTATGAATTATTCAGTCGTTCCTCACTGCACACCGATTTTGTTTCACATTGACGCATTCAAGTGTTTCCATCTCCCAGTACCCCAAGATGAAGGGTAAGGATGGCTCTTGGTGTTGAGAAACCCCACTTGGCAACACTTTATCTTTGCGAATTCTCCTCAAGCAGGGTCATTGGCTTTTCGTCTTCGGCAAACGTGATATAATTGAAGAAAAAATAATCAGTCTTAATTAGTTATGCATCGAGCCTTTGAAAATAAAGAAATATCGGTTATGCGGACTTGAAGCAACAGTTTGAACATTATATTAACTTTAGTAAATGATCCTTATACATGTAACCTACAATGTAATTATATCATGTTTATTTTTTACCATGACAAATGATCACAGATTCTATATTTTTATAACTTGACAAAATGCTTGACCTGACGGTGTTGGCGCAATAAAACTCAACGTACTCATAAGCAGAAAAGATTGAACTTGAAAAGTCGGCTGCTGCCGTAAGGAACAAAGGGTTTGGACATAGCAATTAGAAAAAAAGATATCTGAAAATTTGAAATCCAAATTTAATATGATTTTGCTCAATTCTCCGTTTGAGAATTCATTAAAAAAATCTGGTATTCAATTCTTGGTGGTTGAGAATGGATACCTGAGTTCCTTGCCTAACAGTTATTTCATGCACTGACATCTGTGAAACAATTCATTATTGTTTCTTTTCTGTTATTTGCCTATATGCTTGATATTGATATGAAGAGGTGTTATTGATATCACAAGTGTTTCTTATGTGTACACATATCGTTGCAAATTGTCTTTATCACATTGAAAGTGAATTTACATGTATAGATATCGTCACAACAGTTCTAGTTAATCTATGTCAAAGCGATATATTTTGACGAAAGCAAAAAGAAAGAAAAAGAAAAATAAAAAAATGCGAATAATTCCCTTTGATTCAAAACCATGTTTTCATTATCTAAATCATGCCATCGACTTGAAAACGCGACAGCAATTTCTGCCTGTTTTATTAAAAATAGTTGTTAAAAATGAATGAGCAGTTTTGAGGAAAACGATAAAATGTGAACATCCTATTTGTTCCATGCCATTGCTCAAGGGAGTTCTCAACATGAGCTCTTGTTCGTTTTCCGGGAAAGAGTTTCTTTCTCTAAACACCTTTTTGCAAGGATTTTCTTTGAAAAATAAAAACCCAAAATAGTCATCTATCCATCTTGACAGTGACCTTGGAATCACGTTAATACAGGTTTTTTTTTTTAAGCAAATGGGAGGTGATAGCGAGGAACGTGTAATGTCTTCTGAGGCAAAGGTCACTCAAGGTCACAAAGAAACACGCAGCTAAACATAGAAAAGATAGGTTGACCTGCAAACTTGGACATTTTAAGAAATGTTTTGAAAATTCAATAAAATACAATAAATAAAACCTGTTTTGCTGCGTCTAAAAGATTATATTTTTAAGGAACCTCTTTCAAAGACTA
>LQRL01144482.1:846-13809 GCA_001703475.1 Hydroides elegans | reverse complement strand
AACACTGTGGTTCGTACGAAGAAACTTATTTGATGCAAAATATTTAACAAGTAATGAGAAAATTGAGGTTTAGTCCAAAAGTGTCCGGTTATACCCGAACGCACTCTAGTTCACGACTGTTTCTACTTGTTCATAACTATTGATAAATATATTTTCGAGAAGATCGCGTGGCGTTATATTCAAACGTAATAACAGGCAACATTATTAATTTATCTTAACATGAATCTTTCGAGTAAAATCAATCATACCTGTTCCATACTGAGTATCTCATCTGTGAGTATCTCCAGCAGCGGTATGGCATTGCTGTCATGGCGTCGGTACATTTCGCGCACGATCGACAATAAGTTCCACATGCCCTCTGGCTCGCGGCCGCGCATCGGACGCAGCAGGCTTTGCCATTCTGAGGCCGCAGGAGGGGCCGTCGAAGAAAGGTAGGTCACGTCACTGAAAGATAAGATTTTCACGACAGCAGTTAGCATTCAATGCAACAGATTTTGTCATTCGGAGGGGGCCGTGGCGCCGTGGAAGAAAGGTAGGTCACGTCACTGAAATATATGAGAAATTATATGATTATTTCATTTCGATAAAGTCGTATATTTCATACGAGACGAGGAGATAGCATCGGACACTGCAGGCTTTGCCATTAGGAGGCCACGGGAGGGGCCATTGAGGACAGGTAGGCTCAATCACTAAAACATGAGAAATTTTAAATAAGGGTCGAAGCTGAGGGATCAATAACTTCTGACTTGTTATATTTTTCAAAGGTTTTAAGTTTTCCAAACACAGGGTTCGACATTAGCACTCGCCAACTCGCCATGGCGAGTGAAAATTTCATTTGGCGAGTACGACCTGAATGTTACTCGCCAAATTGGCGAGCACGAAATTTGGAAGATCAAAATTTGGCGAGTATGAAATAAAGTTACTCGCCAAATTCGAATATGCACTTAAAAGTTTATATTACACATTCTTGTTAGAAAAGGCGTTTATTCTTATAAATATATATAAAAAATTCGCCGCCTTCGGCGCTCGCAGTTTACATTTGAGTAATTCAATACATTAACATCTATACTTAACGATCCCAAAACTCGTACAAACTGGCTTAACATATAAATATTACGCAACTAAAACAAACATCGAGTGGTTCCAGTAATCAAGGTAACGTAATTTTAACATTTACATTTGTATACCACTTATGATCGAACATAATAATAATCAGAACATAATCTTATTGTCTCGGCATTGCTATTGAAAGCAAACGGTAATATGATTTACCGGTAAGCCATACATGTCCAACCGTTTGAAACACGTCAGATAAACTTTCAAAATAAATAGCTAAAAAAAATCATTTAATCTCAATGCCCTTGCCTCCTTATTGAGTCTCGTATTGTCAACAGGTCGTTAAAATAAGGCTCAAGCTTTTAGTTTACTTTGTGTGATGCATTTTCTACGCTCGCGCCTTCGGCGCTCGCAATTAAAATATATAATGTATTGGTTGTTCACACTTCCATATAAAAATATTCATAGTTCAAATATCTTTAATTTCAATATTCAAAGTAAAGCCTTATCAGGCTAATGTCAAGACTCAATCGCGATGACGTGTCAAACTAATTTTGAGTTAATGTCAATTTTTTGAAACAGTAAATGAAACTTCAAAGTTCTAATAATAAATTAAGTTATAGGGGTCCTCTTCGTAATCTTGAATTCTAGTTCAGGTTCTGATTTGATATGGTAGCTGCCTTAAATTGCAATGGACGCGTAAGAACTTATTTGATTTATCGGTTTTATTAATATCTGCCCATTTCGATTTGGCGAGTACAAAATCAAGTCTCTCGCCAAATTGGCGAGTACAAAATCTGTTTGGCGAGTATGAAATCAAAGTCACTCGCCAAGTTGGCGAGTATGAAATTTTCCTTATGTCGAACCCTGCAAACATGGATGTTCATGCTCAACAAGACCGGCACGCATGCTCATCCGATCGCTCCCAAAAGCAGCGCATCCTCTTTGCATTGGGCAATTTGAGCTTCAATTTTTTTGATTCCATTTATTACGCGTTCATTCACGTGCCCGTTGAACCTTTTAATGCGAGATTCACACACCGCTAAGCTAATGCGGGAACGACAAAAGTGGTGCGTCGTTTGACAGCAATTATCATACACGCACACACCAGGCACTGTAATGGCCCCTGGATGGGAAGATAAGTTACAAGGGAGCTGCTGTTTTGTGCATTTAACTTAAAGCGATATTACTCATTTTAACATGTATGCAAATGGAAGCGAATATAGTTGGGGTGTACTATGGGGCATTGATCCTGTGTGTTTTGCAACTCTGGATGGGAAACGCAAGGACCAGGCACGGACAAAAACTTACAACGCACCTTGGCTTTCTTGCACCTCACATCCTGCTTCAAAAAGTAAGAGAGGAAATTATTAGTATTGATGCTAAACAAAAATAGGGAAAAGTAGCGAAAACGGGGTGTAATATCTATTACATGTATTTTTATCGGTGGGTCTATACCCTCGAACATGAAAAGAAGAAAAAATCAGACATGAGAATGAACGTCATTTTCGCATTCTTTGAAAGGCCTCAGACGCTGTAGAAAATAGAGCAGCCTCTCTACCAAGCCCGAGTCAATATCGTTATCACTTGAAATCCAATTTTCGGACACAGTTTGACTACAAGCTCAAAGAAAGAGACCCAGGACTAACGGAACGAGCTAATATTCGGTTTTCCGCCACGACAGAGGCGAATCCATATACAGTGGAACCTCGTTAAACCGAACACGGATAAACCGAATTATTGCTTAAACCGAACTTATTCGGCGATCCGACGCTCTATATATTCGTTATAAATCTTATCGGATAACCCGAAAATCGGTTAAACCGAACGATTTTTGCCGGTCCCGAGGTGTTCGGTTTAACGAGGTTCTACTGTACATTGATTGAGGTGAAACACATGAAGACTATATAGTAAAGAACTGTATTTTTTAACGATTGAAAAATTTCAACGGATCAAGGTAGGAGACCCGGTACTACCGGTATGCCTAGCGTACTGAGCTTCCAGGTGCATTGCTAGTCCAATGCAATAGGACTGCAAACATGCAATGAATAACTTAGCATTTTTATTCATGTTCCAAACGCGTTCCTTGCATGAGTTCCTGCCCTATTTATGATCTGGTCAATGCCATGGGAAGCAAAACAAAACGGATGGGATGGCCGAACGATTAACTTCAAAAGCAAGACCCCACCACGACATCATTGGGTTCTTTCATGGATGCAAACGTCAGATACATATTTCATGAAATCGAATGTCCATAGCAAGGTAATGGAACGCGAATCAGAGGAGCAGCCTTGTTGAACCGCTCCACTCTTTGACCCTATAAATAGACTATGGAATAGAGTTAAAACTCATCAATGTACTCCTCTTGATAAATAATGTAGCTGTGTCATATAGAGGACTCATATGCTACATTTTGAACACAAAACTTCGATACAAAAAAAAACATTTAATGATCATTCACAAAACTTACAGCAACATGGTAAACAGCACGCACCGGCGCGGGAATAACTCTTTTGGAATCACAGTTATCAATGTGCAAAGCACATAAGGTTTATCGGAGCGTCGACAGAAAACCTGACGTACTTGTCCACCGACGCACTAATACATAAAAAAGTTGGCCGAAGAAAAACAGGGCGAAAAAAGGTGGATTTTTCGCAAGTTATCAGCCCGCCAATCTCATTAGGTTTATTGAAGCGTCGAAATTGAATTGAACATGAAAAAAGGCGGAAATGGTAGTCTCAAGATACCAGAAGAACAGGAAAAAAATAACTACTCTTCCCTCATCTGTCCGCTACCGACACATGCATGGACAGCGCACGGGGTCTTATGGGAAGGTCATGTCTGTTGCGATAACTTATTGAATGGCGACCCGGCGGCTAAGACGGACGTCAACGGCATAAATCACAGTGTAAACAGTTACTCAGAGTAGGTACTTTTTGGTCGACGGTATGTCGGTTGCTGCCATTCAAACATGGATAGCGAAGAGGCCCTTGCATAAATGAGTTTATTCTGAGAATTTACTTTTATGTATGATGGTCCCCTTGTCCGATCACCTCCAGTCCATGTCGTAAAAAACGCGATACCCCCTTGAATTTGATCATTAACAAATGGATCATCATTATGTAGACCAAATCATATAATCTCAAATGGTCTTCCAAATTAGGATTTGGCTGTAACAGTGCACATTAAGTTAACACCTTGCATGGAAGCCCCTCCAAATTGCTCTCCTACTCTTTATATCACCCATAACGCAGAAGCGATCGGTTGGCGCTGACCTCAAAGGAGAAGCGAGCAAGCGAGGGGAGCAAAGGAAAACAATTTCTAGGTGCCATAACTCAATGAAGTGACTTTGATTAGCATAGGGCGCCTTCTGTAATAAATCTGCGGAGCAAGACTCTTAGATTGGTGTCAAGATAGAATGGGAAACTGTACGAAACTTGAGTAGGACTGCAAGACTACAGTAAGGTTAAGATAAATATGGGCATGATGGCAAACTTCTATATTTGATATCCTTTAACGTTACTTTCTTTGCATTGAGTAAAGCAGATGAATTAGCAATTGTAAAACCTTGACGTTTGATATCAGTCCTTGAAAGTTTAATCTGCAAAGTCACTGTCAACCATCCCGCCGTAAAATTCAAAACTTTTTTTTTCACGGGAAGCCTCCATAAAGCCTTCCAAGCAAACAAGGATCTTCTCCGCATAACATGACCACGACTTCAGTCTAGTCTATTACAAAAGGATACATCACCACGGCATGAGGACTGACCGGTCATTAGCTTGTGGGCACAACAAGGGCAATGACCCCAAGGTACTAGGGACACCACGAGGTCTGTGAAAACTGAGAATGAGAAGGGTACATGAGAATGAGAAGACCCTGAGCAGGGGCTGCAGAGTGTAGGAGTAGAGAGTCGCCTTGGTGTGTGTGGGAGGGGCTATTTAGATGACAGTTTAAGTTGCCTTATTTGGAATGGGAACCGACGTCAAATGTAGTTATGAGGGAAGACTACTGCGCTAGACCTCTGATCGGATTGATATATCTAGTTATGGCATTCAATTGTCCTTCAATATGCTTTTTACACCTATGACCCAAGACGACTCAAAACACATGGTCGGAGAATGGCGGTATGCAATTTGACGCATGGTTCTAACATCATCCATAGAAATCTAGCAATAGTAACGATTCGGGATATCCGTCTTTAATGTGTGTTAGGGGATAACTGTAAATCAATACAAGAAATAGTACCGTGTTCGTCAATAGCCAGACTTCTTGGTCAAATGTTTTTTTTTAATTACCAGTCATTCTAGACTCTGTATATTTGTCAAATAATTCGTGATTTGGTTTAAATGGAAGCTGAAAAAATGTAGACATTATATACAGACAGTACCTGATTTATATGAAAATCGAGGTGCCAGAACCGACAAGCAAATGTATTTTAAGAACACGATCGTCTCATATCACCAGGGATTATGCAAACAAAACAGTAAACCCTACTATTTTACAAAAATTATGCAAAGCAATTCCTCACCTGAGCTATAATTTGAGAAAGGCGAGAGCCTTTCTATCAATCTTATAACAGTATATTTAGACCGGACAAAAACGTTGGTCTTCTTTTTTTATGTGTGCATGCTTAAAAAAAGGAGTGACTTCATTTTGAGACACGAGTTTGTTGTGGCAGTTAAAGGACTTCTTAACAAGCAGGGTTTAAAAACAAACTATGAAACACTGCTAAATATTTAATGATGAATATTGATACAAGGATCAAAATATGAAAAGATATAACATTTTCATAATAAAAATCGAAACTTCCGGTGTCAAACTATTTAAAACTTTGGAAGACAAAGTACAAGAAGACAATCTTATTTTGCACGTCTTGTACGTATTCCTTTAACAGTACTTAAAGAAATCAATCACCAGGAGTTGCCCCGAAGACAGACAGGCAAAAATACACCGTTTTGTAATAAGTAGTGGCGCAATCGCAGCTCAACACATTATCAACACAGCGACTGACAGCTGACACACTAACCTACATGAACAGGGTTTCACATATACGGCCGCAGCTTCCAACAGCTTTGGGTTTTAGGTTGGCGCAGCCGTAGAAAACCGGCGGTTTACAACAATTGATAGGCCTTTCTTGAACTCCCAAAGATGAGAAATGAAAATCCCAGCCCACTTGCCCCAATGTTAAACCACATGATGATGAAACGGAACCGATGACACTCTTGGTAAGTTTGGCCTCGATTTCTGCTATATAGATGCTTGGATTTCGTTCGCAAAAGCCGCCATTAAAAGAGTAAGAGCGGCTATTTAGAGATCTCAAGAGCCTAAGTTTGAACATGCCTTCTTTGTTAAGAGCGCATTCATAAGATTCATGTCTCTACTTTTTTCAAATATCCCAAAACCAACGGGGACCCTACACTGTTCAACCGACATTTTAACCCTTCAAATAAATATGCAGACAGGAAACCAGACTGTCAACCGATAAGATATCAAAATGAATTTGCTAAACCAATGTAAAGCCAAATGAATAACAAACCCTTTTAGATGCAGAGACGCCGATCGAATGACGAGACGGTGTAACCTTTAAGGACTAGATGTTTTGATTAAGATGACCTTGACACTTTTGTAAACAAATCTACATCGGCCATCTTGTTTAGCAGCCGTAGCTTAGCGGCCTCAATCGCAAGGTCCCGGGTTAGAACAAGATTCGGCGTATGCTCTGACACTGGTTTACTGAATGTAATATGTTCTGTTCCTATCCCAGAAATCTAAATTCGCCATTGCCATTGAGTTTTGGACTTTCCTTTAAAATAGTCCAAAGAAAATAATAATTTATAGTTTAAAATATTGTTTATTTCCTATCTAGTGCTACATGGTAAATCTCCCGCCAAACCAAGCAACTTAGGGCGACTGGTGTACATGCTGAATTTACAGGAGAGACAACCCGATTGGGTTTCAAACCATCTTATTTTTTTCGGTTGAAAAGCGTTCAGTTTAGCGGAAGGCCACTGCATGAGTTTTTTCAGGCGTGATTTGTCTAACATGGTGTCGGTATGATATCGATGCGCGTATTGAATGTTAAGTAGAGTATTGACTGTGTATTGGATCGCCTTGATTGCTTCTACGGTTGGTGTTACATATGTACCATATACACAAGAAATCAATCATCATAAACACTGTAGTTCACTTAACGCGCAACAAACAGTGGTGAAGGCACTTTTTCATTGCATGTAATGTCTACACGCGTTTATGTATAACGTTATATCTGAACCACAGCTCGAAGATATCTGGCGATGATAAATCCCATTTAGGGATAGAGAAGGATTGATTCGAACGCAAGACCTTCGTGCAAATAGGCAATTTCAATATAACGTCTTAAACTCACTTAAGTGCTAAACTTGATTTATTCTCAGGTGTGATGGCTGACCTAGGGTTATTTTATCAACACATTTTTCCGTATACAAAAGATCCCGTTCAGCCTTCATGGTAATAGACCGACTGAATCACAGGAAAATCACTACACACAGAAAAATATATTTTCTTATTTCCCGTAATCACTTTTTTTGTTTTCATTAAAGCTTCAGCGTTATGTGCTGAAGCGATAAAAAATCGAAACGCGTTTGTACAAAAACATCATCTATAGCGGGGGCCGCAACTGGCGACCAGGTTATACCCTTATTATGGCTTCCCTGGCTTCCTTTTGAGCCGTTGTAGTTTTATTTATATTTTCTTCTTCTTCTCATTCTTTTTGGGCCAGGGTGGCGGGAACAATGCATCAATATCTGCATGCAAGCCGCTGTAACGAGGTTACTCACTGACGCAAACTGCGACCAAAGAAACACGTCGTCGTTAGGCAGGTTTGCTCGCAAAACATGCCGCCCATTTTTGAAGGACGTGTCTCAGAACCAAAAGGAGTCTAGAGACAATAACGATGCTCAACTGACTGATGCAATGAGGGTGATTTCAACAAAATTGAGAAAAATAACGCATTTATAAACTCTGGTTTGTGCGTCTTTTGTCTTTATATTTTTTAATAATAACTGCCCTTTTTTGCTTCTTTCAGTCCGCCTAAAACTCGATTTTGTGCACCATGTGTCAGGGACTCCCTCTGTCAAGTTATTGTTTATTATGACGACATGTCTGGCCCAAATAAATTTCCTCTGACGACGCTTCTTTACGCTCTAAACAGCTGACAATAATTGGAAATACGGCCGGTCCCTTCGGGGCAACATAAAACTACGCCATTTTTGGCTGACCTGAAACGATATTTTCGACTTAATGTCCGTCTATATGGGTAGGCAAACGTTACACAATTGCTGTGCGTATGTGTCGTTTATATGCAATTGAAACGTGTCAAGGTTAATACCCTTTTTATATATCCATTCTCTTCTCTTAAGCTTATAATACAGAATGTTGCAAAGATAGAAACTCTACAGGGTCACTAAGCACATTCATGTATTTTTCTACGTGATGATGTACTGAATGCCTGGTCGCATGTAACCCTGCCATTAGTTATAACAAGAACACAATGACAGCACAGCTCTTTAACAGAATAAAAAATCAGTTTTTGAGCACTCTGTGAGCGAAATTCGAGATTCAATTTCCCATTAAAAATTCAAGAATCAATATTTCACCATAATTTTTCGTGACTGGGTCGATAGTTCATTTGCACATGCAATGGTGAAAACTTCATTAAAAATGATTTGACTATATATGACTTAAATGGGTTTGAAGCAAGGCACCCTACCCCCAAACGCCCTAATCAGTTTTTGAGCACCCCCTCTCTTAATTATTGCTCAAAAACTGATTATGGCCTTTGGGGGTTGGGTGCCTTGCTTCAAACCCATTTAAGTCCTATATAGTCAAATCATTTTTTAATGAAGTTATAACTATTGCATGCGCAAATGAACTATCGACCCTGTCACGAAAAATGCTGGTCAAATATTGATTATTGAATTTTAAATGGGAAATTGAATCTCGAATTTCGCTCACAGAGTGCTCAAAAACTGATTTTTTTATTCTATCTTCAAACGGCAATCATAAAGCAAGAGTCGCAATGACTTGTGTATCACTTGAAAAGAAGAAACTGTAGACATTGGAGTAGAAAGAAATAACGATGCAAGTCGTAACATGTATTTCGTTACCAAGTACATACATTGTAGTAGGTTGTACATCGAACTAGCATTTTTCATCTTTGAGTTTCGGGAATCTTTGGGACCCAATTTACAGATAATATACGCACGGTAATAAGTCTTCGCAAGTTCAGTTTGTTCACACAACAAAGACACAAGGACAACAATCGCCGAAACCCAATCTGTTGCATAAGTTATAATGTCTATCAACGGTAACAGACACACTACAATGTTATGAGACCCTCGCTAGAAGTGTTACAAATTACCCCCAATTTCAATTAGACGGCAAGCCAGAACTTTAAACTTAATTGGGTAAAATTCAAGTTTGGCTTTATAAAAGTCATTCATTACTTCAAACTGTTCTCCTAACACAGCAGCTGTCGGGGACACCAGCTTCGGACAAGTTGGGTCTTTTTTGTTGTTGTTGCTTTTTTAAACGAAAGCTTTTGACGAGTTATTTACGTGTACGCGTCCAAAAGACCCTAATTGCTAAAATATTATCGTGGAGGAGTTTCAAATTCGTACTCTACGCTGCGATTCGCAACGAAAAAGTATATGTCGGAGTGACACAAGATTGTTTCGCCATTAGAAGGTAGGTTTCAGTTTAAGACGTGTAACTGGTTACAGGCCTTAGTTAGTCCCGACAGCGTATATCGTGTTCCATCGATAATCAATGCAGTTTTATAAACTGTAAACTTGTTTATACGAGCGTCATATGAAATTAGATCCATTGAAAGAAATTGCCATACATGTAAATCCCCGTTTTCTTTGGGGTTTATTCAACAATGTAAGACCATCCTTGCTCACACATACATACAAAAGGCATTATCAAAGAAAGTAGCATACCTGAAAACGGTGGGTGAGGGTACACAGAATTTAATGAGCGTCTTCTTGATGTTGTCATGAAGCGTGGATTCGTCCAGGTTCCATCGCGTCACCTCGTTTGCCGACGGCCCCGCTGTAGGATCTGACGAAATCACAAAACATTATGAGAGCGTGATATGATTATAGGTTCTAGTTGATCGTTGATCTTCTTAAGATTCACTGTTTTAAATGTTTCTGGTGATATGGGAGATATCATTAATTCTACTTGAATTATATTGGGACTTGTACCTTTTTACCAGGTACCCAATATATTTTAGTTCAAATATAGGCCTATTGCATAAATTACTTCGCCAATACCCTAGGCATCCCATACTACATAGCAACGACATTTCCATCAGACGGGCGGATAGACATTCCAAATCAATAGGTCAGATAATTGCATATGCATTTTAAAGGAATGTTTTTGTAAAATATAACCAGTTTGGACCTACCAGGGGCACCACACACTGTGTTGATGGCAGTCTGTTGTGAGAAGAGCAGTTCGTCCAGCAGTCGTTGAGCCGTCGGTAAAATCTGCAAAATAAATAAAATATCAACAAATCAATAAATAGGACAACTTTAAAATATGGTTCATATGTCATTACATGACATTTCTCTTATCGTCGAGAGCAATCGTCAAATCTAGGTTTAATCTAAAGTGAGCACTTTTTAATTTCTGTTCGGTCCAGAATCTACTGAGTTTCAAGAGTTAGGTTTTACAACGTTATACACTATTTCAGGATGATGTAAGGCGATTAAACTGCCACTTAGTCCATTTGAAAATACATTGCATTCCATAAATGGGTAACAAATAGAGAGGATGGGTTCACTGACCTGTTGTGGTAGTTCGCTAATGAGGTACTGAGCAAATTTCTGGAGCTGGTCGCGCTGCAGTCTGGAGAGCGACTCGGAGACGGGTGCGCGTAGTGTCACTTGTGGATGCTGAGAAGGAAATAAAATAGTTTCGTTTAATTTGCTTTCCAGTAATTCTCCAAACGAATGTATATAAAGTATGTATATATAAGTCCTGCTCCACTTTTTTAGTCAAAATGTTAAGCAAGTGGTGCATGACTTGAACTACAATTATATTTCGAACACTGCTGCATTTTAAAATGAAATTCACTAGCATTTTAACAGCAGGCCATTTTTGATCAGAAAAAGATTATGATTATGTTATGAGTAAATACTTAATTGAATAACTAGAGGACCCTATACACTATGAATTTGAGTCGGGCTTTAAGTTGGAACCATTTTCCAGACAAGCAATAAGTCAAATCAATGACATTTCAAAGGTGAAAACAGACGTTTACCGGTAAAAAAATAATGCCAAAAAAAATCGCAACTTAAAAGTGAAAAGTAAGTAGAGTCAGAGCAAAGCCGTTCAACAATGCAAAACAGGATCTTGAAGCAATGCCCACAATATCAGTGCTTTAGCTTATTGTCGCTCAATTTTAATGCTTGGCCCTTGATCCAAATCAAAGCACTTTGGGTGCCAAAGGTCCTTCGATTCACGTAACTATTACATGATAATAGGCATATCGAACAAAGACAACGATTTTCATGTTTGGAAAGGCTCCAAAGAAAGTGAAAAACTACTCAGCTGAGCCACAAGAAAAAGAAAGGCTGAATAAAACACAAGTTATGGTGTTTGCCTGAGTTCTGCATGTCTAATATTTCAAGTATCCTGATTGGCAAAATCAACACGTCATAAAATATAAAGGTAATGAATTATTACTGGCTTGAATTTGGGAAATAAAATCTACCTTAAGTTAGTCGATTCTTTTCAAACACATGCCTATTGAAAATTTTAGCTATATCGTTTCGTATCAGTAGCTAACAGTCAAAGAATTCTAGGAGCTCCTCATATCTTGTTAGTTTTCCCAGTTTTTGAATTAGAGCTTAAATAATGACATGACCAAGAACAAAACAGAATTGGAAATGCGATGTTTCCATACCATTTTTTAAGCCCTAAAAATTCTAGGAATCACCCTAATATCGGATCCGCTACAACTGTCACCTGGTTCAGTCTATTAAACGGATGAATAGGCCCCCCTTTGCTATAGGGTCTGAGAGGCGCACAGAGCATTCATGCAATCTAATGACTTGCAAAGCCCAGGCTGCAGACATCGGCGGGTGCCTCGATTTAGCTGCACTTTGATAATAATTGGTTATGTCTATTTACGGAGTCTTTCAGCGCATGTATATCTGCATGCAGAGTTATACCTGCTTCCCGTTTCAGGTTGATGGGGGTTCAAGACAAGTTGAATGTCTGTTGATTTAAGATAACTGTTTTTAACAGGTCTTAATAGCTAACTTATTGTCGGGAAAGGAACGGGAAATAGTTGGAAAATACAGTGTTGCCACTCACTTT
The DNA here is from genome assembly GCA_001703475.1 of Hydroides elegans. Classification (NCBI taxonomy): domain Eukaryota; kingdom Metazoa; phylum Annelida; class Polychaeta; order Sabellida; family Serpulidae; genus Hydroides; species Hydroides elegans. The sequence continues at coordinate 1,386 of LQRL01144482.1, read as the reverse complement.
CCGAAGAAAAAAAGTATAAAAAAAAGTATAAAAAAAAGTATCTCAAGAAAAAAAAGTATAAAAAAAAGTATTTTTCAGGTTAAAAAAAATCGGCTCGCGCCTACGGCGCTCGCATTAAAAGCACTGTAACCTACCATATTTTATTCTAAATCATACTTTTTCTTTGGTATCCGGTCAAAATGACCTCGGTCAAACGGTCCCGGTCAAAATAGCCCACAATTTGACAACACACGTCAAATTGGCCCCTGTAAAGTTTAGTGCATGATCATGATTGTTAACGGTCAAAAGCCCCCATCTCAGCAAAAGCCCCAATCCCCGTCCCCCCCAAACACAGTCCCCTTTTTTCAACCTAGGCGAAAGCCCACCGCCCCCACCCCCTACGAAAATTAGTCTTTTAATGCGGTCCTCGCAGCGTCGACTTGCGTTGCAAAATGACGATCGCGCGCGATATTCAACTAGACCAATTACATGTTAAATGCAAGCGCCGAGGGCGCGAGCGCTTATTTTAAGGGTATTCTAAATAACTATATCTGCTAAGTG
>LQRL01144469.1:0-10866 GCA_001703475.1 Hydroides elegans | reverse complement strand
AGATAAAAAGGTTCATAATTAAGAAAACCAAATAAGGGACAACGGTATATTTTAAGTAATATAAGTTTAATTGCATTTGTAAAATAATTTATGAATAATCAACAATTTATATTTTACGAATATCAACGTATCAGCACATATCTTCTTTCAGTCAGTTACAGCGCATTGAATTACTGAATAAATGAAACAATTTGTAACAAAGCATAACAAAGCACTCACTTAGCTGACAATACACTTCTGCTTAGGCACTTATAACAGTATTACACATAAATGTGCCAATATTTATATTGCAAATTAACGTAATAATTGACAGGCAAAATTATGTATTAATTTCCCTTAAATAGATTTTTCCAATGACTGACCATACTTTAAGTAGGATATGCTTATCTCAATATCGACTATGTATTTGGTAGATACTTAAATATTTTTAATGATACAACTAAATATTAACGAAAAATAACGCTAAACTTGGCTGGCCTGTCAAAGTGAGTCATATATGAAAGGGAAATAAAACAAAATATAGCCCAATCAATAAACAACAAATTAGAAATATAATGAGCCTATTATTTAAAGTTCGTATGACTAAGTGAATGAGAGGATGAGTTGAGAAAACTGTTGAATCTCTTCGGGCATCAGAGCTGAAAACTCGCGACTCACAGTGTGTATTTCGGTGGTTCCGCTTTCTAAGCACACAACCTATGAGAGAATAAAATCATTTAATATTAGTTGAAATAAATAAATCAAATTTATCAAAATAAGAGGATGAATTGAGAAAAATATTGAATTTCTTCCGGTATGAGGCTGAAAACTCACGACTCACAGTGTGTACTTCAGTTGTTCCGCTTTCTAAGCACACCACCTATGAGGATTAAAATCAATCATTTAAAATTAAAATGAATAAATTCAATCTATCAAAACAAGAGGATGAGTTGAGAAAGCTGTTGAATCTCACAGGCATGAGGGCTGAAAACTCACTGCTCACTGTATGTACTTCGGTGGTTCCGATTTCTAAGCACACAACCTGGGGAATCAAATTTAATTGTTATAAAGTCAGTTAAAACAAAATGTCATTGACAAAAAAAAACTTTTAAAATTCAATCTTCATAATCCAAATAAATGTCTCCAATAAATAAAAGGCTGAAATAATCAACGGAAAATGTTGAACAAATATACTGTTACCAAGATTTGAATTAGTCTGTGGAGCAAAAGGATAAATAATATATAACTAAATCAGTGTTTATAATTTCATGGATTCGATATCATAAGGCTAATGTATATCTTGACACAAACACTATAGCCTTAATACAGAAATAAAACTTACCATTTGCGGTTTTCTGCCCGGCATACCCTGCCCTGTCGCACTATGATCATTGGATACTTCAAAACTGACCACTCTGAAAACAAAATCAATATTATATAAGCTATATAAGAAACTAAGATCGATTAAAGTACATTTCTAACATGTTGGTTAGGTCAATTGACACTTGCCTATCTTGATTTTTTTTTCTAGAAATCCTTATTCAAACATCTATTATTTTTCCAGCGGATTATTTTTCAATATCTCACTTTGCCATGTTATATTCGTCATATTCACAGATAGGATAAACCCAGTTGATGCAATTCATACCTTTCTTCAGCTATCTGTTCATGTTTCATTGGCACAGCCTCGCTCATGAATAGATCCCAGATATGCATACGTGACCGGTTGTCAAGAACGAAGAAAACACTTGGTCGGGATCGACACCAGCGTACGCACTGGATACACGCGCCTGAAATGATAATGATGGTAAAATTGAAATGACAACTATGGTTAAATGATATTGGCCTAAATTAGGATATCTCAAATGTGCATACGCGACCGGTTGTCAAGCACAAAGAAAACGCTTGGTCGGGATCGACACCAGCGTATGCACTGGATACACGCGCCTGAAATGATAACGATGGTAAAATTGAAATGACAACTATGGTTAAATTATTAAATTATAATATGAAGACATCCCAAATATGCATACGCCACCGGTTGTCAAGCACAAAGAAAACGCTTAGTCGGGATCGACACCAGCGCACGTATTGGATACACGCACCTGAAATGGCAACATTGGATTGAAAGGAAATGTTAACGGAAACATTATTTATCATTGAAATGACAACTATGGTTAAATGATATTGGCCTAAATTAGGATATCTCAAATGTGCATACGCGACCGGTTGTCAAGCACAAAGAAAACGCTTGGTCGGGATCGACACCAGCGTACGCACTGGATACACGCGCCTGAAATGATAACGATGGTAAAATTGAAATGACAACTATGGTTAAATTATTAAATTATAATATGAAGACATTCAAAATATGCATACGCCACCGGTTGTCAAGCACAAAGAAAACGCTTAGTCGGGATCGACACCAGCGCACGTATCGGATACACGCACCTGAAATGGCAACATTGGATTCAAAGGAAATGTTAACGGAAAAATTATTTATCATAACATAACGATGATTTTAACGTTAAATTTGCGTTTGCTTTACCAAAGACCCTATGCGCTACATACATGTGTCTATAAAGACAATGCGGGTTAGATCGCAAGTACAAGATACGACAGCCTCAAATGACAACGGTGGTTATATCCATTGTTATAACTTAACTGTCGTTATTTGCATATTTCATTTTCTTACCTTGTGTAGCACTAGGCCACGTGATAAGAGGTTGATCACAGTCAGTGTGGTGCAGGCGAAGGGTGCCGTCTTCGCTTCCCGTCTATAGAAAATATTACAAATACTTAATATACGACTGCACGATAGGCTATATATCACATGAATTAAAATATATAATTGAATTTTGGATATTTCACCCAAAACTAATTTCTGCTTGATATTGAGAGTAAAAGCTACCCTGCATTAAAATATCCATATTGGATTTCTAAGAATAATTGGATCCTAATATATTGTTATTCCTGAAAGACATGCAAATTTCAAATGTTTGGAGGATAGGTAAAGCTCGTTATTAGGGTATTATTGAATCTTAAATGTTAGATGCACTAGCTAATCTCAAATTGCATGGCAAAAAATCGCTCATATCATTACAATTATTGAAATCTAGCACTTACTAAGAATACGGGTTCTGAAAATGGCGAAAAGTCAACAGTTGTGATTTTAGCCAAAGACTCAGTTTCATCCGTCCAATAGACACTGGGTGGAGCTTTACCGCCATACCGTACTCCATGTAGTACACACCCCTACAAAAATGACAACCCGGGTTAAAATTCAATCAAGTTAACATTTCCGTGATTAAATCATTGAAATGCAACTGGTAATTATACACCCTTTAAATTGACAACTCGGTTTAACATACGCGATGATCAAGAACACATTTCAAAGAACCTACACATGTTAATATAGCTTAGAAGAGGGGATCTGCATTTTACGAGAAAATGTCGGAATATTTTGTTTAGGTATGTAAAAGGTTATGATAATAGATATTTGGAACCTGACAAAATTAATCATATTCACACTTAATCATTCTTTTTTGTATATGTTTATTTATGTACTGAATTGAAAGTGTAGATATTGAGTAATAAGTCAGTTAGTTCGGGTCATCGCGCTTAGCAAGCGAATCTGCATTTTACGAACATGCCAATATAAAGTAAACGTATAAAAACATATTAAAACCTAGGTTTTTTATCAGTATTGTTTTATTATATTGTAGCATAGTAAGTGCATAATTGGTCGCAAGAGTCTTATGCGCTAAATACATGAAAGGAGAGGGAGAGAAAGCACAAGCCACATGCATATTTATTAAAATGCCATCCCCTCTCTTTAGTTCTTCGTTTTTTATTAGAATTATATGAAGGGCTTAATACATAAAAAGGAGAGGGGGGAGAGAGGGTTAGCAATATGCACATTATTGATCGCTATTAGAGTCTCTATAAACTCCAACCCCTTTCTTTCTTTCTTTCTTTCTTTCTTTCTTTCTTTCTTTCTTTCTGAGCTATTAGAAGTCTTTAAGACATAGAATCTTTTTCATATTCTAGAACTTTAAATTTGATCAAAATTTAATGTTTCACGTCTTAGATCTATTATCTTTACAACAATGCCAGGCTATAAACGTTGGAGAGAAAATTATATACAAAGTATCTTCCATTCAATAGAAAATGGTGTTTCCGAAAATAAATCAGCTAATATTCATGGCATTCCAGAGCCAACATTGAGGTGGCGAACAAAGCATGATGTGAAAAAAAACTCCAACCTTTAATCTCAGTTTTTTTTTTGCATTTTTTTTTAAATGCTTTTCCGCGGAAGATATAGATATAAATATAGTTATGATATGTATATCATATAAATGGTCGTAGGTCAAAAGCCCTCCCTGCTAAAAGCCCTCCCATTTTTGCAAGGTAGGCTAAAATCCCTCCCGGCTAAAATCCCTCCCGGCTAAAAGCCCTCCCATTATCATAAGGTAAAAATGAAATATATACTTATATTTTGAAATTATTTTTTGTATATTTTCCATAACTCAAAACGTGTTAATCAAGCAATAACATGCATGGTAACTGTTCACATCGGTGCGCTAATCCTCTGATCCACATGTTATCCCTTGGTGATAATGGTCACAAACGAACTACGGTCCTAAGCAATGAATGAACCGATCAGAATGGGATCAACCTAATCCATGAATCCGACTCTATGTCTTACACGCAACAAGTATATCAATATATTATATACTATATGAGATATATCTAATTGTGACCTTACAAAAATGGGAGGGCTTTTAGCCGGGAGGGCTTTTAGCCGGGAGGGATTTTTGCCTACCTTGCAAAAATGGGAGGGCATTTAGCCGGGAGGGCTTTTGACCGGGAGGGCTTCTGACCGTTTACCGATATAAATATATAAATGATATAATATGTTTAACACCTATTGGATATTTTTTTTATAAATATAAAAATACCTAGTGGCCACTTTCTTTTTTGACCGCTTTTAGTAATGATTAGTTTTTACATTAAGTTATTCAGTTGAACTATATCTAAATTAAGTGAATAAATATAGTTGATAGGAAAAATCTATTTTTTTTTCATATAAAACATTCAATTGATTACACATGAGTGCATAATTAATTTTGCATGGGTTCGTAAAATGCAGATTCGCTTACTGAGCGCGATGACCCGAACTAAATGACTTATTACTCAATCTCTACAGTTTCAATTCAGTACATAAATAAACATATGCAAAAAAGAATGATTAAGTGTGAATATGATCAATTTTGTCAGGTTCCAAATATCTACTATCATAACCTTTTACATACCTAAACAAAATATTCCGACATTTTCTCGTAAAATGCAGATCCCCTCTTCTATGCGAAATCTAGATTTCTTATGACTATATAAATGAAGACCAGTACAGGTAACACGTTTTTTTTGCACCTGATATTAAAAATTTATAAGAACCTTTAAATGAGTACAAATAAGGGGCTATATCCTGTTTTGGTACGCTTAAATAAGTTTTGAGGGCTTGAATCACTATAATGTCCGCTATTTAGTATACGGCATGTCAACTATAAAGGGGGAATAATGTAGGATATAGCCAAATAATGTACATTTGTAGATTGTAAGATATCATGAAAGAAACTTTAACTTAATTACCACGCTGGTCGTGACGTAGAAATGGCTGTTATCCTTAGGAAGCAAGCACATACTGTGGGCTTGCATCGTCGCTCGTAACCGAGGGTCCCTGGCACGGTGATATTAATATATGTTTATTTAGGTATTCAATAGTGCTATGAATATTCGATGGGTCTATATAGACATATAAAATAGATATACATGAAGTGAATGGAATAATATAAACATTACATGATATTTGTTATTAATTGATTTTTTTTCAATTCTTTAGGAAAGTAGAATAAAAATATCTTACAGGCAAACGCATAGAAAAACTTAAGATGAAGTCGCAATAATGTTGGACGGAGAAGTGTTTTTCCTTATGTTCAGTGTTAATTTAGATTTTTTTAGAAATCGCCTCTCATTTAACAAGTAAAATAAAACGATATTCATGAGATTTTTGAAAGACTTGATAATCATCACTTTCACTATTAGCATTAGAGTCTTTACCGCAGCGGATTATTGAGGTTGATGACGGAGCTCTTCATTAATTTGACTCGACCACCCGGACTAAGGCCCAATTCAGATTGAGAACCCGCCGAGTCAGGGTGCCCAATCTCAGTCACAACCTAGAATTAGATATGAGGGTTCATTTTTTTTTTGCTTCGATATTTAAGCTATAATTTAAATTTTTCTCTGGGAAACATCTTGGGATATGCTGAAAATAATAAAATATATTAGCGGGTTATTGCGGTTAATGACGGAACTCTTCACTGCCGCCTGGACCCAGTTCAGACTGAGACCCCGCCGATCAGGGTGCCAGATCTCAGTTACAACCTAAAATGGCGTGAGGTTTAGTGTGTTTTATTTGATATCTAATTAAGACTCTGATCTCAGTCTCAACCTGTAAAATAATTATATTTAAGTTTCAAATATTGAATGAAAGTACTTTGATTACTCAGGATAATTTGGAGTTGGGGTAGCCGATCTCAAGAACAGCATAAAATGGAGGGAGATTTACGGTTTTTTATTAGATATTTTAATAGAAAATTTTCACTAATGACAGTAATTTGGAGATATGTAGCAGCTGGCTTCAGTGAGCTTTTTAAGCATCACTTATAAGAAACAGATATAAGGAGAAAAAGAGAGAAAAGAAGAGACAAGACTGTCCAGGGACAGTGTGCCACACCTTGCTTAAAGTTCGTTAAAGACGTTTTTTTTTTCAAATTTGGATTGAAAATGCAAATAGTCCTTATATTATATGGTCGTCTTTTTAAATGGCAGACCACTTAAAATACTGAAACTTATATTAGATGAAAGGTGGGCCATACTATATCCGAAGGAATATCGATTCACATGCACATCACATGAAGGATACCTATGCTGAAATGTTATCACATGCAGCAACTCGTTTCAAACTCTCAATTACTTTGACAAAACAAAGGAAACTTTTCTTGGCAACAAAAATAATTAAGATTTTCAAGATGAAAAAAGAAAACATACATACAAGTATTATAGATTTGAAAGGTCGGTTGAAAAAATAGACATAGGTTTTTATTATTTTTGAAAAGGACAGTAGATTTTCAAAAGCTGGAAAAAAATCACAAGATGTACAGTTTATTAACCTCATTTCGAATAATTAAACCATTTTACCACAAACATGGCCATTAGTCTTTTTTTTAATGAAATTTCATTTAACAAACCAAAGGCACTTGACTATTTGATGATCGAAATAAAATGGTGTGTAAAATTGCCCCGATGATATACTCCACAGCAGAGCTATTTCAATTGTTACGTCATAATCACGTGGTCGCAGCATACGTGGCGATAAGTGCAGACTTTATTGTTCAAATGGTAAGATATAAGCAATCATAACTCTGCTTATATAAGCAATATAAGCATAAATTGGCACAACTTTTATGCCCTAGCTCACAAGGAATATTTTAAACCAAGTCTCATTAAAATCGACCCACAAATACCAGAGGAGTAGCATTTTTTAAAAAAAGTTAACGAACTAAACAAATAAACAAATAAATAAATAAACAACTAACTATATCAATAACGGCAAAGTGGTCGCACAATCCACGTCTTGCATAGCAAGCCGTGGCTAAAAAGAGAGAGAGACAGAGAGAACGAGACAAAGACAAAAATATAGAGTGATAGAGAAGAGAGCGAAAGATTCATAGTGCACTTCCATAAACGTTAAAACATTAGAAAAAACATAGACAACTGGGTTTATAAATCCCATGTGCCACTAGTTAACCAAAAATGCATTCTTACCCATAAGTTGATGGTGCAGTTTTCGTCGAGCGAGATAAGCTGGAAGTTGAGACTATCGCCTTGGTTTCCTCCAGGAAGCGCGCCTAGCGACGAGCTATTGAAAAATAGTTAAATTAAAGAATACTTTTAAATGCCGATATGTGAGCCAGTCATTTGATTTAAAAATGTACATGCAAAAAGGAAATATTCAGGTTTGACTCTTTGTTTGACATACATGTAATTATATTCCTAATACAAATGACTCAATATAGAAATACATTCTACATGAGAAAAATAATCTTCGTATACAATCTGTGTTACGATACATAAGGTTTGACATTTTGGAATATTTATCTACTGTATACCTATCAAAGGAATTGCAATATGAGATAATTTACCTGTCAGTCTGTGTGACTATGGGCTGCAGGGTTATCACAGGACTTTGGTGGTTGTCGTATTGCAGAATGCCAGCTAGAACGGAATTCGTTAACATTCAATAATCTATACATACGCCGTAGTATAACTATATGTCTTTTTCAATAAATGGTGGTATATAAGTTATCTTACATGTTAAAAAGTTATAGATAACGGTTTATAAACATACTTGGATGGTTTTGTTAAGATATCAGGACACCTGATAATCATATTAACTTAGGTAAAGTATATTTCATAAATGTTTTTGAGTGGATAAAGCGATAAGACTCTAGCCTATATGATGAAAAACCGCATAGCGGAAGTTCAAATAAGATTCATTGCACAATACCAATCATCCGATTAAATGTTTAGGAATGTACAGGCCCCTTCAAAATTAGAAAATCATGGTGAGGTTTAGCAGTTTCGGTACAGCTGCGACTTTGCAAAATGGATTCATATAAAAATATAAGAAGATCCTCGATAAACGGAAAATCCAGTTTTAATGTCTTATTTATATGTTAGGGTTTCCAATTGTAGAGATGTTTTGAAAATTTGGTTAAATAGGAATGACAATTTTAAAAGTTATTCGCGAAAAACCTACGGACACTTAATTTTTCTGATCGGCTTTATGTTACGATGTTTGGGCAACTAACCTGTACTATAGGTGGGTTGTCGGTGTGTCCATCCGTCTGTTTGTGTGTGCATTGACGCTGCCTCTCGCAAATCCCATATTGCTAGGGAACCGTCATGCTGAATTAAGGTAATCACACTATGGTTAAGGTAATCATATAAGAAAAGTACAAATTAATTGAAAAAAGACTAGCTACTTTTCTTGTATGTCGCTGAATCCGTGATATGTTAAGCTGATTCCAATAATTACCTTTTTATTCCTCATTCAATCTAATAAAATGATTATATCTGTGTGTCTCCAAAACAAATACATTGAAACTTTTTATTTACCTTATATCCTGATTTGGTTTTCTGAACCATATCTTCAATATATGTCTTTATAAAATAAAACAAGACAGTCAAAGACAATGACCCAACTTTTACATACCATGCCAGCAAAAGCGAGATGTGATTTGATTGGACTAAAACAGCAGCACCGAGGCAGAGATTCCGTCAAAAGTAGCCTAAAGAAGAGGATTATAGGGAAAATGATTCATTATACCATATTTCAATAAAACAAGATTGTATCCTTTTGCTTGACTATTTAGGCAAAGTGGATAATATATAAGACATATGAACAATTCGTTTGTCAAATTATTTTTAAAGATGTTTTGACTAGATAATTGAATCGATTTCTTTGCCAATACCTGGTGACTGATTCTCTTCGATTTATTTTCCCCGCCTTTTGATATCGTCAAAGCCTAGTTTAGGTAGGCCTCCTTATTTATTATTATTTAACAAAATATATTAAGTCATATAACTACGAATAGTCTTTATTACTTACTTTTGTGGAGACTGGGGTTCGTTCACATTCCAAACACAGATGACACCAGAACTTGAGCCAGCACTCTGTTTAGCAAAAAAAAAAAAATAATAATAAAAAGAAAAAAAAAGAATAAATAAATAGAATGCATTACTTTCTTTTAAACATGTTTTTTAATAGTTAATGAGATTAGCCTACTTGATATGGAACCATATCAACACAATTAATCGTATTCTGACATAGATAATAAAATTCAGAGTAAAATGTTTCTGTTTCAAAAATGTATTTTTTAATGGATATCACTTTTTTAGTAGTAATTATCTTTAAATTTTAGAAACCCAATAACCACTGATCTACAATTGAAGTCTAAACCTTGAGACCTACCTGGTTGGAGCTTGAAAGAACTGTAAGCAACATGTGGGACTGTGACGGGGAAAAGTAGCTGTATACTGCGTGACGACCTGAAGAAATTATAAAATTATATTTTTCAATTTCAGTGAAAAACGTTGAGGTCATATTTATTCCGTTGTCATGTGTGGGTACATGTATATTCTAAAATGAGTTAATCTAGTCCTTCATTACTTTGATATCTCCATTTTAAAGAAATGAGATGATGGGTCATTTTAGAATAAAAGAACGATCAATTAAAATATGCTCTTTATAATATACCATCTCCCCTACCCCGTTCTTACAGAGAAAAGGAAGAGGTGTAGATGTTTATAATTCTCAAACAGTCAGTGAAACATCACGCCGAACCATCCCTGAAAGGCTGTACGTTATATGTCTAAAGTCCACCTCGATTTCGATATAAAGTTTTGATAAATACAAACATGTAAAGCTATAGAACATTTAAACATATAAGAACATATGAAATCTACCTTTCATAACTGGCACCTCCTTTCCTTCTAACTCGACAAACGCTTCACTCAAGCAGATATCCGATTTGTGCGCTTTTTGCTCCGAATTCGAACTAAACGTGCGATCTTCTTCCATCAAATACATCATGGTTTGAGCGGCTCGCTGAAGGAATTTGCCCAGTTTCACTTGGTCGATAGGTTTTACAGATTCGTCTTCGTTCTTTTCTTGTTCGGGACCTTAGAAAATGCCAAATGGGTTTCCATTTAATTATTCATTTAATTTTAATTATATACATTAAATACATCATGGTTTGA
>LQRL01144461.1:4374-18644 GCA_001703475.1 Hydroides elegans | reverse complement strand
CAACCATAGATAGGTACATAGAAATAGAAAATGATATTTTCAATTTGGAAACTGATGGGAAGAGCATGATAACCCTGTATGGTTCATTTTTTAACTTTCGCATAATACTTATTATATCGGCTTTTACTATTTATGAAGCAGTAAAATAATAACTCACCAATAAATCGGGTTCATCTCCACGTAGAAAATTTAACTTCAGAACCGTTAGTTTTACGGTTGTTTCAAGAAATTTCCTTTAAAATGATCCCAGGGTACTTAAAAACTTGAATGGTGGAACCATAACCAGCTTTATATAATTCAAACATAATTTGCATCTGCATATTTGAAATAATTCGTAGTTTTCTTAATAATACAAAACACAACACCTTTCATAAGAATTTAGTAATATGAAGCCAATAACTGAGGCGCATTCGATGAATTAAGAACCAATTATACAGTATAAACATTCAACGAGATGAATAATGTTCATTTCTCATTCATACAGGTCCCTCATTTACATTATTATCAACATCAACACAATTACCGGTACACACTTTCTTCAGAAAAACGGTATCTTCAATGACGAGCATAAACCAAGTGTTTCCCTTAATTAATCGGTAGGTTAAATATATTTTCAAAACCCTGGGATCTGACCCGCTGATAAAGCAATAACTGTCATATTAAAATGCCCTTCGTACAGAATTGTAATTATTTGGGTTTAATTGAAACATTTTACGTGTTTTTGTTACATTAAAGTATCCATCTAAAGTATCCGTCATTGTCAAAATCAATTCGTACATGAAGATGACGAGACTGACCTGATACGGGCAATCTTCCCGAAACATTAACCAGAATACCAATATCCTTCACTAACATAGAAAAGATGACAACTGATATGTTAAAACCCTTGTTTTCGTTCGATATAGCTTTTCTACGAGCGGAGGATATTGTAAATTCTAATGAGTAATGGCTACGGAACGGAAAACATATCTGAATATTTTGCATTTTGATTCTTACGTCCTCATTTCATGCATATGTTTTTGTAGCGCAACATAATAAGCAACGCCGAAGGACTTCAGGTTTAGATTATGTATATTTATTCCATGTGAAATCAAGTATTTGTTATCTTCCTTTTTAATGTCCCCTTCCTCGTATATCAAATCAAAGATATGAATTTAGTCTGGATACAACGTATCTGTCCAATTACAGGGGTGGACATATTATGAACTGGACATAATATGAGCGCTGGCTTTTTCAATGTCGTATGTCTATCATAGCTTGAAAATTTTAATGATTAAAACATCATCAAAATATACATTTGGTTAATATTTATAAATATGTGGACTTTAAAACCAACATTTTGTCACGATACGAAAGAAATTTAGCACTCTAAATTTCAGCGCTCATATTATGTCCAGTTCTTAATTTGTCCACCCCTGTACCCACTAATGAGCTGTATGTGCTCCATTTTCGCATGGAAGTGACTCATTTTTCATTCAAGGTTCTCGAACAAATGCGAACCGGAAATAAACCATTTTAAGCTAGATTTCAGGCAAACTTCGTTCTGATATTCTTTCAATAACGACTTTGTGCTATAATAATCGTGCACAAAACATAATTCATATAGCATGATGCTCATTTTTAACTTCAAGAAAATCATGGATACATAAATTTATAATTTATTACCCGGTCTCCAACCAGACAAAACACCCCACCCTTTCACAATTTAATCTTTAAGTATACCATCGAAGCCTCAATTAAAGCGATTTTGACCGGTATAAGTATATTACAATTGTATTTACTTTATGAATTTGCGTATACATCTTAATAAAATTTTCATTTGCATATCGGCAATTTTTCGTGAACAGAATATTTTCTGTGATTTGAGATCAATAACCATATCATAAACCGAAGAAAACGAGCGCAAACGTTCATTTATTAATTCGATGTGTCGCAATGCATTTTTCATATATACAATCGTTTTCTAGCTCTATGAATAAAATATTTTTTGCATACAGGAAGTGGGGGTTTTCTTAAATAAAAGTCCAAAAAGTTTTTAATAAAAAATCTTACCATCATAACGTTCAGCTTGTTCAGCAAGTTTAGCTCTATAGCAGTTATCTTCTCTTTCTGCCATTTTGATGGTTTGAAGGACTAGAGATATTCAAGAGATTGTTATTGATGTACGTTAGATATCCTTCTGGACTAGTATCTGATCAAGATGGCCGCGACCGCTAAATGACGAAATAGTTCCAATGTACCTGGAAATATTTATACGCCACAAATTATTTTTCTATTTTGACAGCGATAAATCATATAAAATCATTGAATCATGCCTTATCATGTTAATAAAGGCGTCTTTATCATATAGGATAGAAATATCATAATACGAATAAACTTAAATTAACCGAACTATTTTTTTAATCAATCATTGAGGAAATTCCTTACAATCCAAACACTACAAGAATGAGCAGGTCTTTTATCAATTTAACAAAAAGGGCAACCTGCATTTTTAACAAATATTATTGCAGTATAATATACCTGGCTACAATTTATCAATTCTTAATTGTGACACGAAACAGATCGAAGCATCCAAGTAAAATGCTAATGTTTGTCAAACACGGAAGTGAATGTCGTACCTTTTTATGACGTCACAAATATCTCGGGACGTTTCCATGGCATCCACTAATGGGTTAAGGGTACTCACGGTGAAAATATATAACATTTATTTTTCAAACTTCAAACTTTAATCGTAATGAATGTATATATTCCTCAAATAAGTGAAGATCACCCCAAGAGGTGTTCCATTTTTTTTTCATTTTCATCAAGCTACACACTTTCAATAACGGCATTTTACCTACAAGAATTTAAGGAACACCTTGTTAGATTTGAGCCGATTTTTATAAATGACGTCGGACATTTTGGGCTTAAACATATTCAGAGACATACAGCTAGGTGTAATTAACCTGAGTACAACTAAAAATAAGTCATATATACTAGTTTTACCTTTTTCAAAATTTGTAAAAGGTGTCCTTTGATTATTTTAGCCAGCTTAAAAACGGGACATTTTTTGTGGAAATATGTTTTTCAACATATACATGTAATTAGAATATATGATCGAAAATTGGCGAGCTTTTCAGAGATTTTTCGGATGTTTGGTCTAGTTTTTCATAAACTGGGTTTAACATTTAAATGGTTCTGATATTATTTTAATGGGCTTTCATCACTGTTCTAAATCACATAACTTGATTTTAATATCAATGCATATCTTAAAGTACAAAGCCATTTATACCCTTGGAAATATGTGTTTGGAAGAAGGGCACCCCACGACACATTTTTCAAAAAGTTGTTAAATCACCTTTAAACATCATTACTTATACGAAAAACAACAAAATAATGTTTTTTGAACATTAAAATTTTGCAAAAAGGTGTTCCTTTTTTCCAAGCCAGCTGCGCTGTTTCTCCTTTTCTAGCCAGCTTGGAACGAAAAAGGAACACCTTTTGAGAAAATTGAAATGTTGAATAAAGCTAAATTAGTTATAATATATTGCAAATAGCAGTTTATTAGACAATTAAAAGCAAGTTTGATTAATTTTGAAATACAAATTCTCGCTACTTATTACGAACATTAAGAAAATATCGAAAAAGGTGTTCCTCAAACTGCTAAAATCTCCAAACAAGAACAGATTTTCTCAAAGTTTCCAAACCAGCTGGAATTTGGTGGGGAACACCTTTTTAGGGGAACAGCTCGTGAGGTGCTCTTCTTTGGAATGATCGAAAAGTGGCGGATGATACTCTCAAAGATTAGATTCACAAAACATAATAAAACTCGCACAGAAAATTAAATATTCATAGTGTATCGATTTTACATATAAAATTCATCAAATCAACTAAGAATAAAGAACCTGAAAGGATACTTTACTGTTTCAAGAAACTCGTGAACTGAATTATTAAATAATAATGACGAACATGGTCTTATTCTGCGATTATTTATCTTAAAAGCACGCACAATAACGTTTTGACATCCGCTTACATGCGTTTATGAATTTGGGTACTTTCCTATGAATAACATATATAATAGCATCCCGATAAAATAGACTGATCATGTTGAAAAGACCGTTCTAAATGTCACGAAGGACCATATGAATTTCAGAGTTATCTGAATAGTTGGTTGAGCAATTACTATTATCTATTCTATGTTTATTACCTTATACATTCATTTTAGTTTAGTGTTCAACTTATTTCTAATATATATCCTGGTCCTTAGCACTTGAAAATAAAAGGGTTTTATATTTTACATTAGTACATTTTGATATCATATTTAGGCTATATAATGTTAGAAAATAATTCCTGCTACACGCGAAGCGTTTGAATATTGCAGCAACAATAAAATAATATAAAACAAAACACTTTTGTGATATTTTATACTCTGAATTCTTACATAGCCCTGGGTTCGCCACTTTTCGATCATGCCACAGACATATTTTTCAGATGTATAATGGCTATGTTCTTGAACACATGCACCGTAATTTAAATAAAGTTATGTGATTTAGAACAGTGATGAAAGCCCATTAAAACAATATCAAAACCATTTTAATGTTAAACCAAGTTTATGAGATATTTGACCAAACATCCGAAACATCTCTGAAAAGCTCGCCAATTTTCGATCATATGGTCTCTTTATTATTTATTTAATGTTTTAATTGGTTTCATGGATAAATTACCACTTTTGAAAATTAGGTCATTCAGTACCCTAAATTAGTGTCTGAACATTTATAATGCCAAATGGAGGGTGATTCTAAATTATTTTTTAACGTCCTAACTGAGACATGTATTTAAATCTTTAAAACTTTTTTAGATATATTACCCCCAAAAAGTTAAATGCTATAAATATCTACATTAACAGAATAGGAGCAGGTTACACATCATGAAATAACTGTTTATATTTTGCCAGATAACTGACCATGAAATGCAATAACCCTATTAATTCATAATATATTCTTACAAGCCTTTAGTACAATCAGAGCAGATATGATTTTTGAAAATTTTGAAATGCTACTTTATATGTTTTGATGTGGTAATATATATGAGAGTATGAAGGAAATAGATTATTAAATGTTGATTGCTTCAGACAAAAAGCAATTTCAATTAAATTGATATCAAAAATGTTGAATCAACAACACCAAAAAAATAGCTTCAAAAGTTCTGACAAACTGTTTTTTAGCTATCAAGGTCAATGGCAAAATATTTTGAATAAAAGTTCATCTTAAAATAAATGATAAACCAATCAAGTTGTATATCATCAAATTATATTCATATTTTGAATGTGCAGCATACAATCCGTTTAAATTGTCGTATTTCATCTTGCATTAATTAGTGAAACATCAATATGCTTAGTTTTTATTTCTAATTTCAAAAATAACAATTTCAATGCAAACATTATTAAAGTTATGAATATTAGAATCTATGCAAGCATGCGTTTTTCCACAATGCAACAGAGATGGTCTTACATTTTTCATATAAAAAGTCGAGAAATTGTTCCAAGTGTGTATTAATTTAGGGAAATACCTCAAAATTCATGATATTTTCCCTTTGCCACAAATTTCTTATTTGTTACATGTATTTTTGAAATCAAAATATTGATTTATAGGTGGTTCATTTTTGTGATTACCCATTATAGCTAATGTAACAATTTGAACATATATTTGACAGAACATATAGTTGGATGCATTTGAGGCAAACACTAAAATAAGCCATCATGATTTTTTAAAAGATACGATAAAATGCAGTTGTTATTATTAAAAAAGTATGAGCGTGTTCACACCGAAAAGTTAAATGTTACTCATGCAATACTTCATGCAAATGATATGCTCTTACTTGAGACAAGAACAGATTTCAATACAGTTTAAAATCTAAATCTAAGATAGTAAATCATTCTATCTATTCGCTCAATTCGAAATCATCACATTTTTATCCATCATAATTGCTCATAGAATTAAGTAACCATGGATTCATAAGACAGGTCATAAATGATCTTTACCATTTTAATATCGAAACTCTATCAAAAAGAGACATATATTTCTATAATGAACACTAATATCGGTTTTATCTACATAGTAGTTTTTCGTTGCAGTTCCTTATATCTCTAGAACCCATGCATACAATTTGTGAGTAGTCAACTGCCTATAAATCTATCAGATCTAATTACCGTTATTCAACTAATCTATACCGACAAATTTAATATGAAATACTAAGTTAGTAATATAATGCAATGTAAATAACCAGACCAACCTATACGAGATTCTAATATAAATACGAACTTTCGATTGTCTTATACTAATCATTTTTATAAATAAATAAATAAATAAATAAATAAATAAAACTTGCTGCGCTTATCCAACAACTGCACACTGCAACACATTGCGCTATAGGAGCTACAATGTACTCATATGCTTGGTAAATTATTGATCCGGGTGAGTGTGTGTTAACCAGAAATTCTCAATTTTTGATTTACTGCGTTTTACCTTCACATGGTAGATAATTCCCTGTAAACCCGTGTATTATTGTTTGCTTATATTCTAAAATAAAACGAAAGTTCTTACCAGAAACGATTCAATTTCACATCTTTAAAGTAAAAAATGTGTGCATCACTTTCAATGGTTTCTTCTAACTAACGCCATCTTAAGATACATTTATTCTTTAAAGTTTTGGCGAAAGTGGAGTAGAATTTCCCTGTGCGAATAATCGTTTTGATTAGCTATCCCTAATCTATAGTTTTCATTTTCATTTACATTTGAACCCTAGCCATTTTAAAATGATCGTTTATATATAGCTTAATAATCCCGGGAAAGTAATCCTAAATGCGCGATCTAAATCGACGAATATGATTGTGAACTGAATCGGTGCATACAACCATATTTTCCTATATAGTCTTAGGCAGTTGACAATTCAATCCTTTTTATATAATCGTGTAAATTTGTAACATAATCTATTCTTGTACATTTAACTGATTACAATTCTGGTAAATAAAAATACCGATGTGACTCTGAAGGTATGTAGAAGATCAGGATTATGGAAGAATTCAGACAGAATCTCAGCACTTCGGCAATTACGTATGAAGATTTGTCAAAACTTAACATAATTATTTAGATTTTGATTTATTTCTAATGAAAGATAACTATACGCCTTACATTCACACACGAGTTAAAAACAAATCAATAATACATTGACTGGTAATCATGAAGCCTATCAAATAGCAATTAAATAATAAATCAATTCATATCTAACAAATCTATTTGAAATAGAATCTTAACATTTCACAAATGCTAATAATTATGAATTAAGTTTTACATAGTAGATCGAAAGTTTCGAGATAGTTCAATCTTAATTATTGTAATGGTTTCATTATAGATATATCCGGTGAATCTCTTAACAAGCTCTAGCAAGCACAAAATGCAGTCGTCAGAGTAGTGTATATGCTTTAGAAGAACTATAAATTTGTTATCATGAATATCTTTAAATATATATAAAGTCAACGTTTTCTTCTTCACGATATCACTATACAAGCGTTATATTATCTTTGTTCAGAGCACAATAATTTTGAAATTTGTTTGTAGATTAAAGTGAAAGCTCAACGTTTCATGTTTGCAATAGAAATTCTATATATTTGTCACGGTGTACAATTTCTAAACTCTAGGACAAAGGTTTCACACGAAAGTATCGCGGACATACAGCTGTATATCAAACAGACGGATGGTCAGATAGACTGCTTAAATGGGGGATAGCAATAGACCTCAGCCAAGAGAGTTAACTGCCGTCTAAACAGAGCGTTATCTATGGCTAGCGAATAAGAATACAATTGAGACAAAATAAAAACGGCAGGGGATCGCGCATTTGCATCAACCGCTCCAAAGATCTGGCACCATTTACTGATCAATTCGAGGTAAATTTGAACTACTTTTGTAAGAAATGCTTTAGAGAATAACGCCATTTCATATGTAAGCATCCTTATTTTGCAACTATTCTCTAATCAATTTTCAATTTGAAAGCTTATGTATATTATGAAGCTGACCAACCCAGTGCTGTTTCATGTTACCCATACATTTTACGCACTCATATTTTACGCATATAAGTTGGCTGCTCTACCGTGTATTCTTCGAGTCCGAAAACAGTTTGTTTTCAAATCAGAAGCTGAATAGCGGCAACTAAAGCTATAATAAGCGTAAAACATGCTTGTGTTATTTTTGAACCATTTTCAATATTTAATGAGGAAATATATGATTTTGAAACAGGAGGATTATTGAAGCAAAATATATTATTACTACGAGTTATTACTTATTACTATGGAACGCAAACACATACCGACATCACCTCGATTCCGATTGCCCATCGCTTTTTACCGCGATTTGCCATTGTATTACCATAGTTATTTTGCCAGCATTTTACATTGAAAATGGTTATAAATTAATAATAACATGTTTTTGATAAATTGAAAAATGGATATTATAACATAAACTTATTTTAGACACTAAACAATCGAGGTCCAATGAAGAACATGTTAAAACTTTCTTTGTAATTTCTACGAAATTATTTGAATGAAACACATCTATTCATTAATGCAACATAAAGAAAATTGATTTTCGTTTGATGCTCGAGTTTGTTTTCAGAGACTAGATGTTACTAAACCTCTTGTTAAACTAGTACAGAACAAATTTTCTCTGCTACACATGTCTCGTCCTCAATGATGATGCAGACGTCTGTGACTGTTTCAGCAATCGTCAGACAATCTCTATCCACCGTGCCCATGGTGTTGCGCTTTGCCAACGCGAGACATGTCAGCTACTTGACTCTCGTCGGCTTTCAGATCTTCTTAGTCATTACCAATCAGACACTTTTTCTGTCAGTTCGATTATGAGCATTAGCTTGTTCTTGGTAAAATATATAATATAAATTATATGAACAACTGGTTTTCCTTCCGAATTTCTCATAAAATGCTATTGGGCATTTAGGAACCAGGATACGTAACGTACGTAGCTTGTCAAAAGTGTAGACTTCTACCCGCTTGCAATTATCCGATTGGGTTTACTCATGATAATCTAACACTTTTCTTATCAATTCAAATGAATTGTACAGAAACATATAAACTTGAAAGTGATTGTTAATTGATGGTAGTGGGATATTGATGCAGGCTCAAAAGTGAATATTATTGCATACCAGTAATTTAGAATTAACCAATTATCAGGCCTAAATGTACTGTACAGTGGTATATGGTGTTTGGTGATTTTTAATTTTGACTCCTATGTGTTTTATGTGATTATTATAAACATTGGTGTTTGAAGTGAAAATTTCAGTAAGTTATAACAATATATTTTACTTAAATAATCCTTTTGTTTCAAACTCATATATCTTCTCATAAAAATATGATAAATTGTCAAACAAAATATTAACACTTTTTGACGCTTAGTGTATGTCGAACGCAAAGAGTGATCATTTACGAAAAGAGTGGTTTTATAGCTGGAATTCTTAATGTACATGTATGTGTTTGTCTTTGGATTTTTTTTCTTCTAATTTTTCGTTGATATTATTTTTTATGTAATAAGATTATTTGAATAATTTTGCAAAAGGGCTATCTATTGGCTTGGCTCATGAGTATACTTTTTTCTAACGATACCAAATTCATATTTCACCTTTATCTTACGGTTTATTCAGCATACTTCTCGCCAACATCTAACGAAGGGATTAGCTCATAAAGAAACATTCAATCAAGAGATTATCGATTTCTACTGAATATAATATCAAAATGAAACACAAATGTAATTGTTATAGTATTTGTTTTAGTTTTATTCATTTCTTATGCAAACCAAAAAAATATAATAATGAAACAATTCATCTCTCCTTCCTCATTCATCACTAACCTCATGACCGATAAAGACACAACTAAATTAAACATACTTGGTGAAGCATAAATCGCATAATTTCTTGATTCTTGTTAAGTAGGCTGACATATATATTTCTACGTAAAGAACATTCGTGTTTTAAATGATGTTTGAACCGGATTGTAACTGATGCGTCATTAACAAATAGTAAGAAAACCATAATGAATGTTGGATTCTATAATGGTAACATTTTAATAGGTAAATAAAGTCAAATACAGTTAAGTAGAGCAACAATGAACCGTAATACATAATTGCTTAAACCGTCGCACAGAATAAGGAAACAGGAAACTCTTTGAAGGGTGCGAAGTATAAGGTAAGTATACGTATACGTAACAAAAATCGTTATGGAGTTGTAGGCTATGTGGCCCCTTCCCCGCTTCATGCTTAATGTTACAGACAGGCTTATTTTCATTCCTATTTCCCAGGTCGTTTGGTGGCTGAAAGTGACGGAGTCACGAACATGGATCGCAGAAAAAAAAATTCAGTGAAAACAATCAAAGGGATGCACGCAACAACCTTTTCTGTCCTCTGAGCAAGGTGGTTGCTAGTACCTACCGCAAAATTGCCAAGTCTGTCCAAGGACAGTGCCACAACTTCAAGGGAACAACGCGATGGAAAAGTTTACTTTTTATGGAATATGTAGATGTTTTTATCTTGTTCTATATTATTGTTCTGGTTCAATGATGGATAATTTGAACGAGCCCTAATCTACAAAAATGCAGTTGAATAGTGAATGTTAAAAGGTTTAATATGGTCGAATCTGTTTATTTCAAAAACACATGATATGCATAAAACAATTATGAATCTTTCGATGAACGTCCAAGATATTGATTAAAATGTAGGATCCATTTACGAGTTATAAAATAGGATATTTACAAACATTAAGCAAATCAATTGTCATAATCGAATTTTACATAGAAGTCTAAGACTTAAAGAATATTAATAAGCAATCTCAAGCCAATATCCATGCAAAGAGTGTCCTTAAGTCGGCCCTTTTCTATGTAGGATCTTATGACTTTATATATCACAAATATTAACGAAGTACAAAGTTTTTTTTTCGGTGAGCCTACCTAATTCTTCGACACACAATATGATACAATATAATACAATATGCTCTAATTGCAACTGAAATTGTTCCAAATAAATTTGCTGGCGTATTTAACTTCATGACGCCTTTTAAGCTAGAAAATATCTCCATTGCTAAATGTGCCCATATAAGCGCGATTGCTTATACAATCACACCTCATATGCACCACCATATAAGGATGCAATATGAGAAGCATGAAAAGAATTACATAAAATTTCAAGAAGAGACAAATATAATCTAAAAGGTTACATACAGTGATACATACTGACAAACTAAACAACGCACAAAATCTGACGACCGACTGCTTACTTATCCAAGCTTTGTCTAAAACATCCCTTTAGAATCTAAAAGGTTGCTGCATGCATCCCTTCAACTGTACAATACTTGTTCTAATATATAATACAACCTGAAACCTGATAGTTCAATTAACCGATTTCATCATCAATTAAATAATGTAACGATTCATTATCATCATAGAGTGCCTCGTATGATTGAGATATGTCGTTTATCTATCTGCAATGTTAAACATACTTTTTGGTAAAAATATAACATAAACAGGTATACACCCGATTTTAACACATTTAATTCTCATGCCTCATGTGAAAGTGCCTCATGCCTCTAAAATATCAAGCGAGTCTTAACCCGAGTGAATACCAAATGTCACTCTTTACACATCATGTAGACTCTAAAAGACACGGATATCGGAGGTGATCAAAATTAGACAAGAAAGGGACTATTTTTAATGAACAGAAAACAAAATCGGTATGTGGTGTATTTTCAGTCAAAATGAGGTCAACACACAATCCATCATCCACGCAGCCGAATGAGAAGGGGATGATGCTATACATAGAATAGACGCCCGAGCATAC
This sequence comes from Hydroides elegans, assembly GCA_001703475.1. NCBI lineage: Eukaryota > Metazoa > Annelida > Polychaeta > Sabellida > Serpulidae > Hydroides > Hydroides elegans. The sequence goes on along the minus strand of LQRL01144461.1, from coordinate 6,774 downwards.
CACACATATACAGGGAAGATAAACATTAACCCAGTTACTGTATAGCAGCCAGAACCATGCAAAGATGAAGCCTGTCACTATATGACGAGACCTCCTTCGCCCAACTTTCCAGTATGGCATCAATCACCTAAGCCCCCCACACTTGACTGCGCAAAGGGTCGGTCGGTCTCGCTTTATACCATTTGCCGCCACTTAACAGCAATGACTTAAGCTCTGCTCAATACAACCCACCCCATCCATGATGTCTTGTGTGATGACGGATTCGCGACGCGGTCGATCGATCAATATTTATTTTAAAACACCTTCAACCTTCAACTGCATGGCTTTTACTCCCACAGTGGCTGCTCCACATCGGTCGATCGCACATCCCTTTTATAAGATGTTATAAGCACATTTTACTGCATTGCCGCAGTAGCACCCGCACCCGCAACCCCACATCGGCTGTGATCCCCGTGTACGGCGCACTCGCACTGAATGCGCGTTTGCATATCTTGAAAGCGCTGACGCAGCACTTGGCGCAACTGGTCGCGTTGGTCGCGCATGCGCTGTTCGTTGGCTTGCCATTGCTGGATTTCCTCCTCCGATATGCCGTCCTCGCAACTGCCGTCGTCAGACAGGTAGGCTTCCTAGTGATTCAAATATAAATTTCGTTTTTATATAGCGCATATGAGGTATTACATTAATACGCTTTACATTAAACAATTCAAAAATACTTTACTGAAATAATATGTGTTAAGAGCAGATTTGAATTTCGACAACGACTAAGTATTTTTCAATGAATTCGGGAAATTTAGAGATCGATTATTAGGATTAAATATGTTTAATATGCATCCTAGAAAAAAGGAAGAAAATAATAGTTAGAAGTAATATCGTATTATTATATTGCAAGAAAATCGCCCGCCTTTAGGTTGGCTTATTTATGGCATATGAGGTATCTTTAAACGACACACGATAATGAGCCAACCCACTTTTAAAAATATATTTTTTTTCTCAAATAGAGTTTGGCAAGACAAAGAAATCAATCACAAAGACGCGATGAAGATAACCAAACTGGTCCTTTATTTAAAATTATGATTGAAGTTGGTCAATAACCGAGCGCTGAAGGCGCAACACAAAACATGATTTTTCAACATAATACGAGCGCCGTAGGCGCGAGCGAATATTTTTAAGGACTTTATATATATAAAAAAAAAGATAAATATAACGAATGCCTGATATTTTTCCCTTATCCCACATGAAATTTCCTGTTTTTTTTTCCTGATCCTAAATGAAATTTCCTGATTTTTCCCTTATTTTCTGAAAAGAGGTCGATTTTCCCTGATTTGAAAACTGATTTTGAAATTCCCAGATTTCGCTGACGCTCGTCACCCTGTTTAAATTATTGAAAGTGTGATTATAAGGTGAAACCAAAGGCTATATTCCTCTCACACCATGTCGACATTTGACCCGTTTGTTCCAAGCTAAATTTTATAACAGATCATATCTATTGGCAAATAACATTAGATTTCAATCAAGAATGACTTTTTCCTTTTCTCAAAATCCCGCACTAGATTTGAAAAAGTGCGGGATTCTTTCTAAAAGTGCGGGATAACTCCCGCACCTTTTTCTCAAAACTGCGGGATTTTTTCTGAAACTGTGGGAATCCCGCAATCCCGCAGCGGTAGATGCAGCCCTGCAGTTGCTACATATAATTATTTATTATTCAGCATTCAAATCAACAATACATGTGTACAGATCACAATGATTAATGTATGAATATATAATTTGTTTTACACAATGCAGATTGATAAAAATGACCGAGGATAGCCCTTTAAAGCTGGTTAGCTTATTTCCAAAGGGGTCCTCAACATTAACAACTTCCACTGTTGCGCCGTACTATATATGCATACAAGTTATTTATGAACTAGGTACACTTAAATAAAAATTGAATGATTGAACAATATTAAGACTATTGCCTTGTTTCTGATTTTAGTACATAAGTCCTACTAAGCGGTACGTCCTACCTCTAACATGTTTTGCAGCGTGAATGTGAGACCGGTGTCTTGCGGAGATGCACCACTCCAACCATTCAACGTTTTGCCCCCTCCACCACCTAAGAGATGAGCAGATAGGCAAAACAATTAATTACTATGTGCCGCATGCGGAGTCTCATTTTGAAAAGAAGTATTCTGGCTGTTGAATTCCCAGCAATGACTCGATTACATGAGAATGCCAATTGAGTTACAAAGCGTTACATATGTTATGAAACAACCCCATAATAGTTCATAGTTTGCAACGAAAAAACTTTTCATTTTAAACAAATCAAAACATCTCCCAATTGATTGAAATCAATATTTCTTTTTTTTTTTTTCATTATCTCAACACTTACCATCATGGTTACAAAGGCCCTCATGACACGCA
>LQRL01144456.1:4787-23137 GCA_001703475.1 Hydroides elegans | reverse complement strand
CTTTTGAGTCGGGTAACTAGCTTTTCATAGTTAGTCGCCCAACGTGCGACTAACTTCTCTGCTCGTTTCACCTTTTCCATTCTCTATTTTCTATTCTCTATTGGGAAACATAATTTGGTCTCTCATTTTTTCTCGCCCGCTCGGCGCTCCTTATTGATTTAAACTATTATACCAGTATTCACATTTTTGATAAAGTTCCTTCGCGCATTGTATCATTATGCAGGTACATGTACCTACTACGATTACGCACATCGGTATCACATACGATATTCTCTGATATTCAATTTGAGCAACCATCTTCAAATTTTTGTTGCTATAGATACATATCGTATTTTCTGGTATGAATCTAATGATGCACAGTGTTGTTCTGTTAACTATTAATCTATCATGTATTCTTAGCATTGAAGTTTTCATTGGTTTTCATCGGTTCTTCAAAACTGTTTTATCATATTAATGGTTTCGCGATACATTGCTAAACATTTTTGGCTCGTAGCTTCGACGATCGCATTCTTATAGATTACAATCATAGTTAAAAAACTACGGGTGTCGTTTAGACCGTTAGGAATGTATTGATTTGGATATAATATCCCAATGAATAATCAATTGTGATATGGATATATGCAATAGTCGGGTGACTAACTTTTTGGGCGACTTACTATTTCTGGATTAACTTTTTGGAGTTAGTCGCCCTTAGCGCGACCATCGAACGTTGATTGAGGTAAAGCCCTGCCTCTTTGATATAAAAATAGTCCAAGCGACAATCGGAACTAAGATTGTTTTTTTTTTTATTTAAAGTGAACTAAAGGCAGACAAACACGAGTTAAGGCCGTACAACATACTAAAGCACACATTTTTTCACAATGCTTTAACAAAGTGGTTCGTCAGATTACATACGTTCAATGCAGAGTGTAATTAATGCGAATTTATCCGGATGAGAACTGATCACGTTTCTCTCGTTTAGTAGTTCTCACAACGCGCATCCTAATGTAGACAATATATATTATTTCTGACATAACATTTTATTTAGACATATTACATCAGCACATAATACATTTTTCACTGTGATTTGTTAAGCCAGTTTATTGTATATACCATCCTTATTTTGTTTATTTTCAATATTCTATACACATACATATACATAATTTATAATGTCACGTATAGATTGACACCAAAACTATATTTCTAAAAGATTTTAGGTCATTATGATCATTCAAAGATAACAAGTTTTATTCTGAGTCTGAATCAGTGACGACCATGGGATCGGAAGCATGTACGCCAGATGCATTTGGAACTGGAAACACAACTTTTTTGACTGCATCTGATCTCGAAAATCCCGAGAAGCCGCATTTTCTCACATTATTTGATTTGAGTTGTTGAAAACCTGTGTTTGGAACTGGTAGTTCAGCCTTGTTTAATGTATCTGATTCTGCTCCTCCTAAAAATCCACATTCACCGAAGCTCTCGTCATTTGATTTGAGTCGCTGAAAACGCCGTGTGATCCCAGTAACTGTGTCATCTGTAGCATTCGCTTCTTTACCGCTGGTTTTGAATGTGACTACCCATTCTCGAATATCCTCTATATTGCCTGTGGGTAGCTTGAATGGTTCATGTTTGGGTCTTTTCCTCGTAGGACTAGCTTGATCTGCTTGGCTTGACACATATGTGGATTGTATACCTGCGACCACGGGTTGGAGTTCAGAATCACATACACGAACTATTCGGCCATCGTTTATCATTGTTTCTATATGTGAGGTTGACAGAATGTCGATTCTTGGATTGTTCATTACAAACTCAGCAATATGGGCTATTGATGTTCTAGATCCTTTGTAGTGCTCGTAAATAGAGTCTGTAGTTTCCTGCATAGCTCTACCCCACTCTTCTGAACAAAAATATTTGAATGATATTATCCATTCTGAATTCCATTCTCGAAGATCGTGAATATGCATCTCGGTAATATCAAACGGTAACGCGAGCATGCAATGTTTACTAGCAAATAGTTGGCTTATTCTTCCATCGTTGATCATGGTTTGTAGATGCGAGGGTGTTAATATAGCCAAATATGGGTTATTCAATACAAAGAGTTCCACTTCAGATACGGTCACCCTCGATTCATTGAAATTCGCGTATATCATATCATTTGGATCCGGCTCATCTCTACCCACAACCCATTTCCTCTTGCTGTGCCTTTCATCGGAAAACACAAGTGCAAACTCATTGCTCGATTGCGAATTGAACCACATCGATCGCTTCATTCTTCTTAGCTCATCACGGTCGTGTGTGATAAACACCAAATGAAACAAGACTCGGTTATCGACATTGCGTATCTCGAAACGCAGTGCGTATTGCGTGTCGATACGTTTCTTCAAAAGGGCGATGTAATGTGCGGTTATATGCCGTGTGCTTCCCTTTGTGTCTTGTGTTTCCCAGTCGCGTCCATAACACGGTGATTTCAAGCCTTCGACCTGCTCCTCTGGAATACCGAACATCCTCGCGAGTGCCGTTTTATGATTAGATGTGTACCGATTCATATAACTCGACATCACCGTTATAATAGCCTGTTTTCCTGGACCCAGGAATCGTTCCACTGATTCCAAAGGTATGGCTTTGGAGCCGAAGGCATCAATAATACTGAACCATTTGGCATCGCTAGTGATAGACGGGGGTATCTGTAAATCTTCGAATTTTCCCCCTAAAATATGGATATCGATCTGATATATTCCATATTCAATTGAGACAAAATCAGGCTCTTCCATGCTTACTGTCCAGGTATATCCAAACGCGGAGTTTTCCGATTCAACTTTGGGCTTTTGAGATCTGTACCATTTTAACCAATCCATTGTGGTACGACGAAGATCGCGGCAATTGGTTTTATCGGCTTCATTGAAAACGAGGTTTATTTGAGGTTTTATTGAGTTAGCCCGGGCGGGCATACTTTGTCTTCTATGGAGTTCATCAATGCAGTGCCTGAAATGGTACATGGAGTATCATGTATCATAAATCATATATTTTGTTATTATCTACTTGTTTGATATTAAAGAAAATAACGAGTGAGAAAGTAATCTTAAACAATATGTGAAGAGTACTTCACGAGTTCTAGCTACAAAAGGTGTTCCACATTTGGCTTGCATATTAATATGTAATGTTTTATAGCTACAAGAAAAGAGGAATATCTTATTTGGTCGTGACGTGCCCTTTCTATTTCAAGAATATATTTCGCAATGTTCATACGACCTAATGCAACAAGCACAACCGACTACCAACAAACAGTATTTAACTAAATATTGAAAAACATGTAATAACAAATTTACTATTACGCTACATTGATAACTTATTATGGTCTAATACCATGACGAATGTGAATACTAGTAATTTAATGTGAATATCAAATTACAACCAATAAAGTTATATATATATATATATATCATTTGAAAATGAAGAGCACCTCACGAGCTGTTCCTCGAAAAAGGTGTTCCTCCACCAAATTTCAGATGGTTTAGGAAATATTGAGAAAATTCTGTTTAGCTAGGAGATTTGAGCAGTTTGAGGAAAACCTTTTGAAGGGCACTCCACGACCTATTTTTCGCTGAAAAGTGCTAATTTGACCATAAAACCTCTTGATATATTGAAATTAACAATAGATAATCATATTCAGAAGAGTCATTTTAACAAAAATGTGTTCCTATTTTTGTAGCCAGCTGGCCCTATTGCGCTGATCTAGGCAGCTTAAATTCTGAGAAGAACACCTGTTGTGGAAAGTGAAAATTGAAATTCTAATATGTAAAACCAATTTTTTATAACATTTCTATCTAGAACATCTAGCTATCGGATTCTAAGTAATATAGACATAAATGTTCAAACAAATTCGTAAAAATAGAACATTTTTGAAAAAGGTGTTCCCTATATTCTTGTAGCTAGATCGCATTTTTCGAAAGTTTGTAGCTAGATCAATTTTGAAAAGGAAGGGCACTCCACGACCAATAAAAAAAAACTGTTTATTTGAGCATAACATCACTTGTTACATTGAAATGTGCAGTAAGTAATCACATTTAGAAAACTATTTTTTACAAAAAGGTGTTCCTATTTTTGTGCAAGCTGAGCTCACTGTGATCATCTAGCTGGCAAAAATCATAGAATGAACACCTTTTATGAAAAATGATAATAGTAATACTGGTATATATGACCAATTTCTAGTTGTATTTCAGTTTATTAAGCCTAGCTATAAATAAAATCATTAATTAAAATGTAACCCTAATTTGATGAAAGAATGTATAAAAATCAACAAAAATCTAAAAATGTGTTCCTTTTATTCTTGTAGCTAGAAAGCCATTTTTGAAAGTTTGTAGCTAGATGAAATTTGAAAAGGAACACCTTTTTTCAGGAACACCTCGTGGGGTGCTCTTCAGAAAAGGAACAACTTTTTTGAGGAGCACCTCGTGGGGTACTCTTCACCTTTTTGATAACTGTTCAATATTCGTTAAAAGTTGCTTCGAAATAGATCACACTTTCTTAAAATTATACAATAAATTGTTCTTTGCAATATATGGTAGGATATGTAGTGATTTTCAACCTTCGAATTTTCGTAAAACATGTTCCTTTCATGTTCCAAGCTTGCTAGAGAAGGAGAAACAGTCCAGCTTGCTTGGAAGAAAGTGAACACTTTTTTGCGCAATTTTAATGTTCGAAAACTATTATTGTGTTGCTTTTTTTCGAAAATGTAATGTTTAAATAAGGTGATTTTACAACTCTTTGAAAATTGTGTCGTGGAGTTCCCCGTTTAAAACCATTGCAGTATAAATACCTGAGAATTATTATTGGTGATCCACAGCGTTGTATCTTTTGGTCAAAACTCGCTTTATTTCCGTAGTATCCTTTGCCCGAAAATCCATCAACAATCACTATTTTATCATCACAATCAAGCGCCTTCTGTATGAACAATTTTATGTATACTTTATAAATGGACCGCTTTTTTCGACCGTGCGGTGTATCCTCGTTGAAAAACTCCTCACAATTATTCGCAGCCATTTTAGTTACTTATTGTTATCGTGAATGTATAGTTTAAAAGGTCTCATATGTCATTACAGTTAATGCATTCGTTTCAGTTTCGTTAACCCATATTCAATGAAATTATAAAGTAGTGTTCTTTTCTCCCTATGAGAATATATATGAATTCGTTCTGGATGTGTTTTTACTGAAGTAGAATTCTAATAGTTGATGCAGTTTTGTGATTAAATGCGATTCACTTGCATAAAATATATTCTTCTGTCAATATTCATTTATCAATTGTGATGAAACATAACAATTCGAAGTCTCAATTTGGTGTATATTTTAAAGCTTATGTTATTCGCATTCCAATGTTTATTTAAAGGTGATATCTTTTTCTGACGTAGTATTGCCTCACTTGAACTTATTTAACATCCGGTTAACCAGATCCTTTAAAATCTATTAGTACTTGGTCAAACGAGCTCTTTTCGAAAAGTCTTGCCAGGCCCTTACTTATACATTTATAGATTGCTCGATCGATGGATTCATAGATGTTTCCTTATATAACAGGAGAATTGTTATGCACACAGAGCTGATCTACATTTGCAATCAAAATCATATATGAATTCATATATGAACATAATACATGATAACACTAAAATATCCTATCCCCCATATACACATTTTAATCCTTCTGGTCTTTGTTATAGAACAGTACATAAATATAAAATGAATATGAATATTACACAAATATGCAGTCTACTTTATAATAACACGGAAGAAGCTTTTTATTCGCACACATAGAACTATTGCACTTATCTCGATCTGCATTTACATGCTCCTCTCTCTTTAGCCAGGGGACTGACGCCTGATAAAAATATGTGCTTTTTGGTTTTTGCAACAAGAAGGAGTGCACCCAGCGAGCTGTTTCTCACAAAATGTGTTTCCAAGAAAAATCAGGTTCACTTGCATATTCAATTTTGACACACAAGAAACACACTTTAAAAGTCTATTCCTTTCTTTTGATACTGATTTAACCGGGATACTATTACAGTTTTACTCTAAAATGCAAGAGTTGTATAGACTAATCAACTATTGATTCCTTAAATTGAATGGATTATATTTTGCTATTCCTCTTTCAATAATCGCGAAAAGTGTTATTTCTTACTTTAAAATGCTTTCTGATGAAATGTTCAAAAGGTCAATTTATTTTGTATTCATGTGTATATAATGTGATTTGGAAATGATTTTATTATTTCAAATAAACACGTCGTGAGGTGCCTCTTCTTAACGTACTTTCCATTATTTTATGCACCGTCGCAACTAGGTTTGAACGGGTCGAAACGAAACTAATTTTATTTTTATTTGAGCGCATTCTATGCAGTGGATTTTCAACAATAACAAAGATCTTACACGTTTGTTGACAGTGGTTACTATTGCGTATTAAAGTTGAATGACCTGAGAAACAGTTTTCTGTTAAAGTAAGCAAAATATTCTGGTTGTGTTTTAAATATGTGTATTTAGTTTTTTTCATGGATTTGTCTCTATCAATGAACTTAGTATAGTTTTTTTCCTTGATTTGTCTCTATCAACGAATTTATTATATAGAACGATGTATCTTTCCGTTGCGAACTTTTCACTTATATCTAGTACATATCATGAGGTTGTTGGATTCCCTTTATCTTTGGAACTATTATGATCGAAATTCATGTTATATAGATGATTACATATAAACATGATAGAAATAGTGAATAATACACTATTTTCTTCAACATTAAAGAGACTACACAGAAGAAGCGTTTTATTCGCACACATAGAACTATTGCACTTATTTAGTTTGATCTGCATTTACATGCTCTCCCTCTAACCAGCGGACTGACGTCTAATCAAGATTTTAATTTGGTTTTTGCAACATGATTGAGTGCATCCAGCAATCTGTTCCTTACAAAATGGGTTTCCCCGCAAATTCAAGTCGATTTGCAAATTGTATTTGGTTTATCAAGAAACACAATTTAAATTTCATATCCCTCTTTTAATGATGATTTTTATCTATGTTTAAATTCTATTTTAAAGAATTTTCTAATCAACTAGTAATTTCTTAAATGTGGTTGATTATTTGTTGCTATTCATTTGGTAATTCAAAAACACATTTTTAAATTTCATCTCCATCTTTAGATAATAATTTTTTATCTTTTTTTAAATTATATATATTTTCAAGAGTTTTTGAATCAACTATAGTAATTTCTTCAATATGATTAATTATTACTGCTATTAATTTTAAAATATAGCAAAAGGTATTCATTTTATTTCCTAATGGCTTTTGATGAAATTCAAATGTTTAAAAGTACAAACTTATTTGCTATGTATAAGTGTGTATAAGTAGGCTCTTTTGAAATTTGTTAAAAATCTTATACAAACATGTCGTGAGGTGCATATTTTTTTAACGTACTTCTAGCTTTGGTGTATTCTGTACCCAGCGTCTCTCAACTCTCGTACATAGGCACTGTCACTAAATGCACACATTAGATAATTCAAGATTGAAGTTCATGTTACTTTGAACAAAGAAAATGATAGTCTATACGAATAAAAAGCCTCAAATGTAAGTCAAATCCAAGGAAACGCGGAAGGTTTAACATGACATCAAAAGTTCTCATAGCACAGATGACATTGGTCTGCTACACTATATTTTCTTCTTTCAATTACTTAATCTTCATGATATTTCATGGATGAATCATCCAATTTTGAAGCTGTAATAATCTCATTAAAGTCACCTTGGCAATACGACCAGGGATAAATAATAAACTATGATTTACCATGCTAGCTTTAGAACACCAATTTATGGACACTAACAAAGATTAAATAGAATAACTACAAAAAGTTCAAAAACATACACACTGCTAATAGTTAATGTTTTTCGTCATGAAAAATATCAGTATCTTGTCGCCGGTTATCACTGTCCAGCTAAGTTTGGCCATGAAATGTCAAATAATAAATCCAGATAAATTTATTTATGTTTCGCTATTTTGAAGTGCCCATCTGTCATTTTGGGCGTTGAAATGACCATACCGCTTAAGTTGAAGGCCGGAACTGTGTGAATATATTGTCTATTTGTTAATACCGAGTAAAGTTTCAATAACAAGATATAAGGATATCATTTTTGCTGTCGCAAAATGACACATAATTTCTATGGACTTATATTGCTATAAAATATTAAGGATATGAACCAAAAGAGCAGTTTTGAAGGCTGAGAGGATGCTTTAAGTATGCTGATGGGTACGTTATAATACCTATAACTGAAACAAATTTTAAACCGACATTTTATTTACATCGAACAATTATCAAAACTATATTTAAAGTTGTGACTGTGTCGGGTATCTTGGCCAGTCGGGTAACCGATAATCGCCTAGGGTACCCAAACACAAATTCATGAAATTGTTCTTTTGGAAACAGATTAAACTATTTCTGCTATCTTAAGCCTGTAACATAAGTTGTTTTCGAGATTTTGCTAGATCATTAAGATGCAAAATAATAATTTGATAGATCGTTTACTCGATAACATAATTTACACATATCCCGTGGTTTGTACATCGGTAATTACGGTAAATATAAATGAAGCCATATGGAAATCAAGAACTTCGGATCGGACATTGGGTCGGGTCGGGTATTGACTTCGGGTATTCAGGTATCAAAATACACTACCCGACACAGCCCTTATTTAAGACTTTCGTTCGGATGCCAGTCATTGATTTAATCTTTATACCTAAAATGTTTTTAAAAATAATAAAACCTTATTCCAGGTCAATATACCCACTATGTTTTGGTGATTATAATCATTTGATATTTACACCAGATGTGCCCTTACTGACCTTATCGAAGCTTTTAGATATATTAATCATTAATTTGTAGTTCATCTGTTATAAAATCTTATTTGTGAAATATAGTTTAATCGTTCTGGACAAATGAATTAATGAATATCAAATGATGTCTTTATTTAAATAAATATATTATTTTCTGTCAGATATTGGCTAATTAAGCAACATTTAGAATTTAATGTTTGGAGAGATCATTGTTATTGAATATGGATTCCGCTCTCTTTTTGGTAATTCTGCCACTAATAGCACTGCGCATGCGTGGAATTATTTTTCGTAGACATATGTAGCTCCTCTAAGAACAATCTTCCAAAAATAAAACATCAATCGGCTGAAACTTTAAAACATTGTTTATTTATCTATATATTTTGAAACCTCATTCTTTCAAGCATGGAAAACAAATATTCAATATTTATCAACTCATTTTTTACATATCGATCGACATTCACAAATATGTACAGAATTCTTTGGGGTCTTATAAAAAATAAAGAAACGGATATAAATAATGATTTTATATATTTCATTAAATATATATCCAAACACAATAACTGCTTAATTAAGTCAACTAAAGATTAAATAGATATAAAGGATGATTTTATATTTTCATTAAATATATATCGAAACACAATAACTGCTTATTATGTCAACTAAAGATTAAATAGAATAAACACAAGCACTGCTATTTTATAGGACCATATCACAACACTTCGTCATTGCACAGAATTGCACAGAATCATATCTTGAAAAAAAATAGAAACACACTTTTGCCCTTCATATTTTAGTTTCATCCTTCGTTTGAGAAAAATATATCTGTAAAATGCAAATATATTTTTGCAACTGCTTTTTAATTGACTTTGGGTAAATATGCAAAAAACTGTAAACACCATGAATCGTAAAGTAAATTATATGAGAAAAGTGTATCTTACTGTAAATTAGCCAGGTCTATAAGTTAACAATGACTTATTCCATATAAAGAGTTTCATTGTTAAACAATTTCATACCTCATGGCATTTATACTATTTTATTTGATTCAAAATATGTTGTACAAGAACGATGTCGTTTCAGGGTTACCAAAACAATGGGGAATTTTCATGCTAAAAAAAGTAACATAAATACTGGAGCCATGGGAAACAGAGGGTGCAAGATTTGCATTGATTTAGAGTCCGCCGCGTCCGAAAGGTGCATCAAGCACTACTTATTTTATGCAAAATCATCTAATTGTGATGACAACAGCGCTTTTCATACCGCAGCCCAAAGAGGGCATGCCGATATTATATCATTATTGGCACACTCTGAATATGTTGCGAAGATCAACAATCGCGATAACTATCATGAAACGCCACTGATGGTATCCATAAAGCATAGCAACTTCGAATGTAGCCTGGCCCTCCTCAAAGGTGGTGCTGAGTTAGGTATACAGCAAACGGGACTGCGAACTGCGATAGATTACGCCTTAGATAATAGGCAATCGGGTAGGTGAATTCATTTCTCTATGTTATAAAAAAAACCCGCAAATTGAAAATATAATCCTTATCACTTATGCATTACATATAGATTTAACTCAGTAAATATAACTTGAAATATCGTTCTATCTTTCAAATGAATTTATATGGTGAAATACTTTACAAAATATAGAATTTATAGTTAGAAACAATGATACTAATGCATTTGCATTAGGATATATTTTTATTGAATGCTAATAGCCAATGAGTATAAAAATGTATTAAACTCGGAAAAAGGTGCAGTACTTGAAGAGATGGCTCGTCGTCTCTCATATGACCAGCTTAAGCCTGTTTTTCGTGAGGCCTGCAAAAGATTTGGAAGAAATACCATAGCAAAATTGGTTGAAATAGGTGGAAAATCTAGCTTGGATGAGGAGTTTTGGATGAGGAGCTTTGAATTGGCTATTGAATGCAAAACTGGTAGGATTGCAATTCAAAAATGTGAAAGTCACATATTTTCAATTAATATTTCTGCGTGCTTAAAGTAATAAACGTGAACTTCCACTGACATAAAATCAACGTTTGTTATTTCTGTACAAAGCATATCGGTGTCATAAACGTTTAATCCTTATAATCGGTGTTAAACATCATGCTTTCAATTATAAATACCATCATGCATTTATTAATGCAAAACATTGCTTTGTGTGTGGTAAAACGTATTTATTAAACGTGTTTTGCCTCAAGTCAGCTTATATTTAGTTATTAGAGTCAGCTTTTAAATCTCTGAGTTTAAGTGATATAAATTGATTGATATGTTATGGCCATTAACTAAGTATAGAAAAATAGTTATGAAACCTGATATTATGTTTCCAATGCCGGTTATAAAAATAGTTGGTGTTTAACATACAGATTATATCATATATTTGTTTATAATCTGATCAGACACTGATCAATAGATGTGTCTATTACCATGTTAACCAGGTGCGGAACTTGTAGATATAGCACGTCGTCTTGAAAAAAACGGACATCCAGCACTTTCTTTATGAGGCCTGTAAAAGATTCGGAAGGAAAACAGTATCAAGTCTGATTGAGTTAGGTGGAGATCCGTTTTGGCAAAACAAACAGGGATCATCGTGCGTTGATATAGCATCACGATCCCAAAATGGTAGAAATCTATTTTGTTTAAGAATTAATGTATTCGTGTGTAGAGTTTTTTCGTTAAGATAGAAACTGTATTTGTTTTGATGCTAACTATCATAACTTAACTACATATTGATAGTAAATCAAGAATGTCCATAGAGAGACAAGACAATCTGATATTGAAAATATGTCATTCTCTTTATACACTACTTTGATATCATTAGCATATTGATTATTTGTGCAAACTAAGCCTCGAAATGTTCTGATAAAAGGCATTCACGTTTGATGATGTTTTATCAGATGGGGCTATTTTAGGGATGTCATCTCATCTTACAAGGAGACAACTACAATATGTATTCAACACCACATGCGCAACATCTAAACCCGAAACAATATCTGAATTTCTCATGCTGGGAGTTGATCCAGTTTGGGAAGATGATGACGGAATATCATGCATGGACAACGTTCTTACGAATCCAAACGGTAATGATTGCTACAATAAAGATTTTTAGTAGGTTTTAGTAGATTTTTGTAGGTTTTCCGTAAGCCGTTCATAGCCTTGATTCTAATACAGTAGCTGATAAATCTGTTGAGCTTTGTTGTGTTTTAACATGCTCTTAATAAACATCGATTTTGAATATACGTTAGCTAAACATTCACAGCTGGAGCAATTTTGGCAATGTCTCGTCACCTTACCAAGGAGCAGATTCATTATGTACTCGATAAAGGTATCTCAACGTTTGAAATCGAAACGTTATCTGAGCTTGTGAAGTTGGATGCAGATCCAATGTGGAAAGATCGGACAGGTTTATCCTGCATCGACCATGCATTCAACAAGAAAAATGGTAATGAACATTGTGTTTGATAAGTGTGATATGACAAGACATCCTTATATTATGTATAGAATACTAATTATTGTGTTCCTTAAAATAGGTGTTATACATTAAAGTTAACTTTTATGCTCATTTTGTAGGTTATCTGTAAGCCGTTCATAGCCTTGATTCTAACACAGTAGCTGATAAATCTGTTGAGCTTTGTTGTGTTTTAACATGCTCTTAATAAACATCGAATTTCGAATATACGTTAGCTATACATTCACAGCTGGAGCAATTTTGGCAATGTCTCGTCACCTCACCAAGGAGCAGATTCATTATGTACTCGATAAAGGTATCTCAACGTTTGAAATCGAAACGTTATCTGAGCTTGTGAAGTTGGGAGCAGATCCAATGTGGAAAGATCGACCATGCATTCAACAAGAAAAATGGTAATGAACATTGTGTTTGATAAGTGTGATATGACAAGACATCCTTTAATTATGTATAGAATACTAATTATTGTGTTCCTTAAAATAGGTGTTATACACTAAAGTTAACTTTTATGCTCATTTGAGATGATATTTATTGATAGGATCAAACTATTGTAATTATACAGTTTTATTATAACAATCTTCTCTTATTAACCTGTTATATGGCTCATGATCATCAACGATTGCAAAAACCTCAAATTTGTCGCCTAGAAGTAATAGGAGAGACCACATCTTAATTGTCATATATATGCCTTTGCCGAGTAATATCGAGTGACTTGGTAAATTCATTTAGAAAGTTTGCTTTGAAATGTTCCCAAAATATAAATAGCGATTATAAATGAAGCAAATATTTTTCAGGCACCGCCATAGTTGCTTTAGCAAGTTGTCTATCAAAATACCAACTTCAGCCAGTTTTCTTTCGATCCTGTTATGACCTTGGCGTATTTACTGTATCAAAAAATCTATTGCGACTAGGGGGAGATCCACTGTAGACCGATCCGAACGGTTTAACATGCATCATAAATGCTGCTCTTAGTCCCAAAGATGCCAGATATAAGTTGCGTGTTTTGCAAAGTGGAGGCGTAAGTATTCTTCAAGAATGTTTGTTTCGAATTTTGAAATAAATACTTATTTATCATGAGATACCTACAAATTGATTTCTATGTCATTGATTAAAGCTATGCAGTTTAAGTTAAACATTGTAATGTGTAATTTATCATATCATTTTTTAAATAACATATTTGCTAAAATCCAAGGTATCTGGGAAACAACCTGACGGAGAAGTTTTGAATTATCTATTGAAACTAGAAGCAGGCTCTCAATCGCATAGCCTTAGAAGATACGAAATATTCAATATGAAATGCCCGAAAGGAATAGAAGAAATTTTCGTGGTTATTCGAAAAGGAATGCAAATAAACTCACCTCCAGACACATTTGCGGTGGCGGTTTCCATTTTACCGACATTTTTTATTGACGATCTTATCAAATTAGGCGCTGACCTGAATAGTTCATTCGAAGATGGCGAATTCGCAGTACATACTGCTGTGAGGGTCAATGCTTTTGCTAAGTTCTTACGGCTAACGTGCAACAACAAGGAGTGTTCATCATTGGAATGGCGAGGACTTATTCCAATAGAGACCGCTATTTTATATTATCCTTCAGGGAATGCTATGGTTGGAGTCATGGAAATGCTTGAGAAAGAAAGTGATGACACGCTGGTCGATATCGCAGGGTATGAAATAATATTATACCGTCTCTTTTATGATGAAGTATGTGGCGTATTTATATAACATATTTTTAAATTAAGTACACTCAATTAACCATTTTGCTTTCATTTAT
This sequence comes from Hydroides elegans, assembly GCA_001703475.1. Taxonomy (NCBI): domain Eukaryota; kingdom Metazoa; phylum Annelida; class Polychaeta; order Sabellida; family Serpulidae; genus Hydroides; species Hydroides elegans. The sequence continues at coordinate 9,062 of LQRL01144456.1, read as the reverse complement.
TTTCACAGCATAGATATTTTTAAATAGAAAATGCAAATATCGTGGAGAGAGTCACGCTACGTTTGCAGTGCGAATTGGATGTTTAAAAATGATCAAATTATGGATTTCGCAAGACAACATATTGAATTGTGATGATACAGGAATGTGTCCTTTTGATCTTTCTCATCAACACAAAGATATACATGACTTTTTATATCAACATTTTACCTTTGAGGAAGGCAAACACAGCAACTCAGAATATTCCGCGCAAATACAAGAGTGGTATGATCGAGTGGCAAGCTGTGTAACAATATATGACACTCAAGCCAAGGATGTGATCGAATACCCAGAGTCTCAAGCAATTCTTGAGAAATCAGTTTTATACAAAGATGAAACTCTGTGGGCTGCTTCATTAAATTTATTTGACTCTCTCATTGTTATCATGGATGAGTTTTCAAACACGATATCCGCTAGTCAACGATATTCATTTCTTTCGTTCAAAGCAACGAAAACGGGAAGTTTGAGGGAAGGTACAAAAACGTTTATCCCTAATGAAGCAGACATTACATGTGTCGCAACACGTACCGATGGCATACAAATAATTGACAATGAATCATCGCAATCATGTATTGTTGTACAAAAAACAAAGGCGGATTCAAATTGGATGCGTTTGTGCCTTGAGAAAGATATTCTCTCTCCCCAAAAATTAGAAATCGAGTTCTGTGACGCAATGCAATACGCGTTTGAAAATACGAAAATCAATCCTCCGTTTTCAGCCGGTAAGTTTTCACTACAACGTAAAGACAAGATCTCGTGCTTTCGTTTGCTATATCGAAAAGACATCATCAAAGATGTTATTGTCTCAGTTGACTTTGTTTTCGCATTTCCTCATCCTGCGTATTTAGTTACAGATCCGAAAGTGTATGATCTGGGAGTCATGCTTCTATCCAACCCAACTTTTTACCTAATCCCAAAGGTTTCCATCCGTAAGACTCTAACTCCAAAAACTGCACAATTTCTAGTGTCATATTCCGATATCGAATCAAAGTTTATCATAAATCTACCAGAAAACATTCGTATAGGTTAAATTTACGCCAAAGCAGCACGATTTCCTAAGCTGTACAAATTATCAAATAAGGTTGTCCGTTACATTCTCGAACCAATATCTGTCGAGGAGATTATCACAACATACATGCTTAAAACTTGCTTGATGTGTTTGTTTGTCAGTGACATAGTTTACGAAAATTTGTCTAGTTTATCGTCATATGATATTGCATATAAATTATATGAAGAATTGCGTGATCGCGTGAAACAATATGGTAAACTTAAATTCTTTTTCGATCAATCCATCAACCTTGTTCATTGTGATCACAAATTGGACACAGACTATGACGATAAACTCGGCTGTTGTCTTAAGCGAATGCTGATCATAGCATTTTGTGAGGCAATCATGAAAATGCTCGGAAAATGTTTATAATTCATACACATCGAACCTTGGTTAACTGACACACTGATAAAAGCTTTTACCGAATATAGTTGTAAATTCAAAAACACACACTGCCACAACAACACACCAAAATAAGTCATGACTATAGTTTAATGTTTATATTATCGAATAATCTTAGCATAATCTCCTATTTCAATTTGTATGTTCCAATTCCGTGCTTAATAGCAATTGAAAACCCATAATTTCGTAAGAAAACAACGAATTTTCAATACGCTTGACAAACCCTAATGTTTGAAAGTGAACATCGTAGCGATATTATAGTCAAAATATTTCAGTGAAAATTCAGTTTGATTGAATTTGTTTTTTTTATGCACAAAATATTTAAACTAGGTATAATACTCAGTTGATGATGTTAAACATGTTTGCATACATAAAACGGCGTTATTGACATGGTATAGCTAGATGTTTTTCAAATTGCGTTAAATAAATATGTGTAGTCATTAAACAGATTGATTCTTATATCTTAGTGTCGTCAGATCGCAATTGTTATGATGGAGCAAAGCACTCAACAAAAGGCATGCAACACTTATCATCAACAACATAAGTTTTTTATTTATTTGGAGGGGTTTATCTTCAATCGAGAATATTTAAGGACACTATTCATTTTTCTAAGGGATAGTAGTAACATTTTGATGCCACCTTCTGAATAATAATAAATATTAACACAAGGTGATGAAAATAAATGACAAAATGACAAGTAGAATTCGAATGGATTTCAGCAGACTATGTGTAATAATGGGTAGTTTTATATGAGAGCCTGATAAGTTGTAGGTGTTGTATATCTTTTGTTGAGTGCCTTAGATTGCAACAATTACCCATTAATTATTTAAAAAAAACTCTAAATATGATTCATTTTATCAACTCTTATTTGGAAAAATGTTAGACAAAACGTGTTGGAAATTTTACTCTCAGAAAAGTTAAGATTATAACTATTTCAATCACATTCAAACTTTTATAACTTCTTTCATAAACAATTTTACCACTTCTGATCTATATTAGTTATTAAGTAAATATCAATATTATGAGTAATTCTTCAAATAAAGCAATCAAGATGGAATATAGCAAAAACGTGTTTTAAATAAGAATCGGATTGTGCTTAACCGAATCGGGTTGTGCTTAACCGAACTTGGTATCTATACCTTGTTTTTTTTTCATATCAATATGCGTTATTTTTATTGCTTAATACATATACTGCTGAAACTAATTAAAGGATCGTGGAAAGGGTTGGTGGGTCCGACGCCCGTAGATAGATATTTGTCTTAATTTTTGAATATATTGTTCCTTGTTTTACTTTAATAATTTAATCCTTCAAGATATTTAAGAATCAATACATCCCAGAAACCCCATTCCAGGAATGAATTTTCATATCTATCGTGTTTCATAGGACTTTTGTTTAATGAAATAAACTGTCATTATGACCATGATGCAAGAATAATACTACTATTGATAAATGGTCGGTGGGTTTAGGCGCTAGTTTGCAATACGCTTCGATATTTCTGAAAGGGTTGTTTCAAGCATTGTAAAACGCTACAGAAATGCTGTGAGATATATGCGGACCCAAACAAGATTATCATCGTGTGACTGCACCCCAGAAGACCGTTAATTTGCTTGATTGCACTTCGCATCGGCGGCGCTATTGTGCGATACTTTGAAATGGACTTTCGAGGGGGTACTGGTGTGCATTTATCCGACCATACAACAAGGTATTGACTAAATGAAGAAGATATGCAAGCAAGAAGGTCAGCTTTGCGTCCAATTAGGACCAAGATAAGCCTATAGCCCGCCTGGCATTTTCTCGGAATCATGCAAGATGACAGCTATGCCACTGGTACACAGTTTTATCGACAGAAGAGTGTAGATGCAACATTTCGATATGTTATCGACTTGTCCGAGCATGGAAATACCCGGGATAGCGCTGCAATAATTGCAACATCATCCCGTATGACCGATACGGATGATGGCCAGACATGGTGTGGGCTTGTATCTGCTTCGGTAGCCGCACCGAGCTACGTGTCTTTGATGGAGGGTCACTGACTGCAAGACGATATAGGGACGACATTGTCGACCCGATAGTAAACCTTTCCAAGTGCAATTGGTGATGATTTAGTTTTAATGCATATTAATGCATGTCTCCATGATGTTTGCGTGGTCAAATGGTACATGGAAGTTGCATGAATAGAGCTAATGGACTGGTTTCCTTATATTTAAATCAAATTGAACAGTGTTTGCACAATATAAGATGTATCAGAGAGCGCGAATAACCTCCACAGACACTATCGGAGCAAGCGCAGGTACTCATGATGGAATAGGAGACCATACCAGTTACAAAGATATTATTTGAAGCGCTATGACTGAGTTGCTGTTGATTTAGCTCACATTGTTATTTTGCACCGATCGGATTTATCAATTAGATTTTTGAGGTTTCACGTTTATTTGACAATTAAAGTTAGTAAGAGTTTCAGCAGTTAAATAATAATTAAATGATTAGTAACAGTTAAATAATTAGTTATTCACAGACCAGCCAAACTCTAAAGTCTGATCCTTAAATTATTTTGCAAAGAATATATAATAATATTTCAATATGCAAATGAATGTATGTGTTTATGTGTTTTAAAAAAGATTATGTCGATCGTAATGCTTTTCTAATATAAAATAAAAATGTTAAGATGCGTGCGAAAATACCTTGAATAGTTGGGAGAATACCAGGTATGTGTTTTAAAAAAGTTTTAATCGTAAAACATGTCTTCAAAGCTACCTCATAAAACCAAAATAATTTCTTTGTTCAAGCA
>LQRL01144444.1:11438-37221 GCA_001703475.1 Hydroides elegans | reverse complement strand
TATATATTACTAGCTTTATTTTTAACAGTTTTTATTTTTATAATTTATGACCTTATTCGCTGCCCAATAATCATAGATACACGAACATTAAGGGGCAGTGTTATGAGTTTAGAATATTAAAGTTGTGGCCTTTTAATATGTAGACACAGTAAAATCGATTCGACATAGCAAGATCAATTTGTTACAAATACCACAACCTATTAAAATTAGTTTGAACGGTCAATATGCAATGCTATATTTTATAGATTCCGAATTATAATGAATGTGACAATTAATATGTGTTATGCAATGGATAGTCGTTCTATAAAACACTTACCCTCTAGGTAAGCAATTTGTCCTCGAAACTCAGTGATGTGTTCTGTTAAAGGAAAACAACAAAGTGTGAACACAAAACATAAGACATAGTTGTTTCGGTACCGTTTCGATATATTATATACCTTTTTTACTCATACAAACACCAACAATTATCTTTTTAATGTTTTTTAAAACATACTGTGCCTTTATTCGTATTAAAAAATATGCGTTAGTTTGTATTTTTTATTTATTAAGAATATTCGTATAGCTGAACAAATTGGCATTTTAAAGCACTTACCCTCGAGGTCAGAAACTTGTTGTTGAGATTCAGAGTTTTGCTCTGCATAGACAGAAATATCAATAGTGTAGACAAAAACATACAAATTTCAGAGAACCGTTATATATCATTAAATGTATCACATCCCATTCTAAACAAACAACTGACAAATTGGTGTTTTGTTAAAGCATGTAGGTGTTATGAAATGGATATTTTCTCTATAAAACATTAACCGTCTAGTTCAGAAACTTGTCCTCGAAACTTAGTGTGTTGTTATGTACTAGACAAAAAATAGTGCAGTCTCATTTAATTTATCATTTCCTGTCAAATTATTGTTATAAACAACTTCAAAAAAATTGTTTATCATCAAAGAATGCTTTGATACTTTTCATCAGTCTACAAAATATATGTTTTGTCTGATTATTGATCCGACGCATATGTTTATGTTCATCTCTATTTATAACACACTTACGTTCTAGCTGAGAGACTTGTTGTTGAAACTCGGCGTTTAGTTCTGCAATAAAAAATGGTCCATAATGCAATGAAATATAATTAAGTGATTGAGACAAATTTATTTATATGAATTCTTAGATATATGATATATTCTTCCATACGAAAATCAACCTCAAATTTATTAATAATCAAATTATATATATTTTTACAAAAATTATATAGTTTGTGTGTTTAATAAATTCATTAATAGGTTTGTCAGATACTGATAGCCGACAATTATCCTCTAGTTAGAGTCTAGCTGCGTTCTGTTCTGTACCAAAAGGTAACAGATATTTGAGAAATCTGTTGTAGAAAATGTAAATTTTCGGTGCCTGATGTATTAAAAAAAATCTTATTTTATTTTAACCACTGCAAATAAAATCATAAATCAGATCCTAACAAGAAAACCTGAACATATAATTCATGTGATTAAACCATTGTATCAACTAAGATTATCCTAGTGTACCACATAAAGCTATATATTTAACATTGGTAATCGGAATATACAAGTGCAAAACCTTGCCTACTTCACCAAAATGTATATTTATTCTTCTTTGCAAAAGTTGTGCTTTTTTTCAAAACCGAAATTTGGTTGATATCAAAATGTTTGGTTTAATATGACTAAATAAGCTTACATCTAAAATCATACATTTAATTGAATGTTTTATTTCCCATGTGAAATAAAGTATTATACATATAATAATAATATTATACAAGTGAATAAATTTATTTTGCTATTGATTTTGTTAGAACAAGATTTTTTCAAGGGCCATGGGCATTTGTACATTTTTTTTCCAATAGAAAAAAAGCTCAAAGCTCCTTTTAAGTTTTCATTTATAACAAAATATGTAATATATAAATATGGTCATAATGCTATTTATTTAATGAGTCAGATTTATTATAATTAATTGAAATAAAACTTTTAAGTAGGAATAATGAGCATACTCTCCAACTATTTCGTATTGTTTGAAATACTCGATTACCATGGATACTATCAAATGAAAGCTTGCATACAAATCCTATCCTAGTTTTACTTTAACACCGTAGGAACATGTTCGTTTGAAAACAATAAACTACAGAATAACACCATGGATGAAACAAAGAGTATTATTCTTATGATGTCATCTGCTAGAAAATAGCAAAACTATGACAATAAGAAAATAATGTGATTATTCACACTTCAAATTAATAAGTGCTTTATAAATATGGCAGAAAGGCAATCATGCTTCTGGCAACGGTTGCCATGCGATTCACCTTCATTTAGAATGCAATGCAGTATCGGAAGTATTATTCAAATGGGGCTGTATTTATAAAGAAAATACCATTTTTCGTTTGGTGAATTTGGTGAATCATTTTTAATAAATTGTAACACATAATGAGATGGTAATTGAGTTGTCTTATGAAAAACTACATACGATCGCAATTACTGAATACCACATTTAGATAGGATGATGGGTAAAGTCTTATAATTTTGTGGCACAACAATGTTCTGGTCGATACAATGATTAATTATCAACTGTTATTGTAAACAGCTGTTATGTCTAGAATATGCTTATTTAAGGTAAATGTATATCTAATCTTGGGCATTCATCCTACATGTTTAGGAGAATGAGGCATGACCCTCTAAAGCGAAAATTGTTAAAAGTACGAAAATATAACCAAAAATATCAATTAGTAAAATAAATAAATAATGGTTTCACCCTGGCTCCGCGCCTGAGTATCGATGGTTTGGTTATATTTCAGTGTAGGTAATGACCACATTCTGTATTGTTGAAGCAAAAGAGAGCTTTGCTTAAACCAAAACAATCGGTTGAAGCAAGCAATTTGACTTCAGCAAAATTATGAGTCGGTCTTAGCAGAATTCAGTTGAAACGAAAATCGTGTTGGTTTCCACCAATTCCCAGTATATCTCAACAAAACTGCGTTTAGTTTCAACGAAAACGAGTTCTGTTTAAACCAAATATTTGGGTTCAACCGATTATTTTTGTTGAAACAAAAATAACAGTGGTTATGGCCACAAGAGTTTTCGATATTATTCTCGTTCAATAAACGCATAACATCTATACTGGCAGCACACTTGACATAAATAATCAACACTATAAACAATGATGAAATTGTTATGTAAACTACAACAATTAATCAATCCGCCTCTGAAGGGCTTCATGGGACCATTGATAATACTATAATTGCCCTACCAGTGTTACGACTGGGAAGACCCGCCCCACTTAAAACCCCCATTTTCCCTATGTGCTCTTTATAAAAATCCTATGTGCTCTTTATGAAAGTCTCACATGTTCGGCGGGGGTTTTAAGTGTTATTAATAATCGCGAGACGGCAGGGAAAAACAATAACGTTCACCCTTGGCTAGAAAACCCCTATCGCCTTATCTATTTATTTAAGTATTTAGATGCACGATCTTATCCCATGTAAAGATAATAAGATTATATAGATTTTTATAGGAACATAATTAATGAAGGAAATAATTTCAGGAATCATATGACTAAGGAACTATGTTTTTGGAACTTAGAATGAAAAAAACATATTTTTCAAAAATAATTAACTTTTATTTTATTTTCTCTTTTCCCTTTTCTGTAATAAACATTTTAATCTTATTCATGACGAATCGAAAAAGATATCTGTAAAGTTTCTTCAGTAACTTCTTGGTTTTAGAACAAAGTTATAACCGTAGATAGATCAAAGGATTATGCGTACGATTATCGTTGTTGATAATCTCTAACATCACACCCCCACCTCAACTTGAAAGGAGTTACGTTTACACTTTATGTTACTTTTTTCCCTAAAATATAACGCATGGTTGATATAAAAGCGACATTTAGATTACTTAAATTATTATAATTATGGTGACTACATAACTATATATTTTACTAATATTATTGTAAGAAATATTATTTGAATAAATTGTAGTTATTGAATATGTTTTGCCAATAATATCGCTCTATCATTTCCTCACAAGAAAAGGATAAGACGACAGGGGTTTTTGAGACCAAACAGGATTTCCTGTCCGCATACGAATACAGTCACGAAAACCCCGAGGGTTTATTTTACCAGGGGATTTTATTCAAAATTATGCCCCGATGACGTTGAACTAAATGTATTAATAGTATTTTGCTTAATGTTAAATGTATCTAAATTGAAAACAGTACCATACGTTTATTTTTTTTTCAATAATATGAAGCCAAAACTTTGAATGCAGCATGATCAGTGTTTATTCATTATCTACTTGAATTTTAAGAATAACAAATGTTTTATCTCTCCAAAAAGAAGGATACTTTCGGGAAATTATTATAAACTTTAAACTATATATAGACTAATTCTGGTCAGACATGTCACGATTTAAAATATGAAATGTGAAATATTCAACGATTTTTTTAATGAGTTATATTAGGAACAAAGCATGTGCACTTAAAATTTAATGAATATGATACCACCGATTTTTATCTGAGTTGAAGACTAATCGAATTCACAAATATATATTCATTGCAAATAAAAAAACAGGTTCTAACACGGATTTAGCCTTGTTGCTTGCACGTTATATCATATAAAGCTCCATATTAAACATAATTCATAAAAATAATTCATAAATAATTTATAAAAAAAATAATAATATAACAAATCATTACAATATGAAAAATTATATGAATATAGTGAACAATTATCTAAAGGAAAATGGACCCTAATTACATAAGTGCTTACATTAAACGAAAAAAAAAAACACGAAACAAAACATACCCTGTAATGTTTGCCCAAGTCGGCGATTTTCCTCTTCCAAAATCATTAGTCGATTTTCAATGTCGTTTGATCCAATTTGATTTTCTTTGATTGTACTTTGCGATCGAACCGCATGTATACATTGAAATAAACATATGATAGAAATAATATCCATTTTAGTTTTAGTTAAATTGGATAATGCCGTAATAGCGCTAAAATAAAATAGAATATATATATATATCAACTTTAAATGAGATAGGAAATCATGTGCTATGATGTAATGTGGAAATCATTTGTTATGACGTTATGTGTTTTGTGTCATGGGTTATTTCAGTTGCAAATGGAAGCCTATTTTAATACATTATCAAGTAACAGTATAACGGTACAATGCATTATAGTTTCAGCCAACAGATATATTGATATGAATTTGTCACATAATATCCACTTCATATTAAGTGGTGATAAAATTTCTTTATTAATTGGAAATATGAGATCCTTTCCCTAGATCATATCTGTATATCGGTATGAAACACAATATTTAAAGTGATTTTGAAGAAAGTCCATTTCCTTCATATCGAATATACGCATCACGCCACATCAACAATGTCTATGTATATGGTGTCAAGTGTCTTTCATTTCAATCTCACATTTATGTATGTTTATACTAAGATCGTGTCTCAAATGTTAATTCGTTGAAAAAGGGCAATATTCATATAAATATTCATAACATGTTAGTGCATTGTAATTCTTGTTTGATTAAAATCAAGTGAAATCACAACCCTTATAACCCGGGGTTATAATATTGGCTGCATTATTGTACATCAAACATGTCAATCGAACACCTATTCATAATCACTATATCTTATTTCTAAAGTGACAAAATGAGAGCTGCAACTTGTCCTTGTCCGAATTTACATATAGATAGTTTAAATAAAATAAATTATGTAATGTAGGTACATTCCATTCAAGTTCAAATGAAACTTTATTTATATATCTATGCGACATAGATTCCACACACATTTGACTAGGTCAGACAATTGCAAAAAAACATGTGCGTATAAGTGTTCTAGGAATGATTATAGTGGGTTTTGACATATCAGTTTATCTACCTTAGATAAAGTTATCTACCTATCTTATCTGAATGATGTGTTTAAATTAAATAGTTGTTACACAATTCCTCAAAATGATTGATATATCTTATTAATTATAATAATCAAAGGGTCCGACTACACACAACACAAATTACATAACCAGTTATTTATGATGCGTGTTAAATAAATAATTTTATTTGTTTAATGATGTTTTTTATAAAAGTTATATCTAAGCACAAATAGACTTTAGTTCATATTCTCTAGCGTTAACTTTAATTGTAACGACTATAATAAATGAAACTTTAAAAAAATTAAAAACATAAATTGCTATAACAAAACCGTTCATAAATGTTGCTACGTTTAAGTCGGATAATGATATTTCCTCAAAATAATACGCAATTATAGATAGGGATGTTGCGTTTGAATATTTCATTGTTAAAAACAAGACAAAAATCAGCTTGGCATAAGTCTAACATACCCTGTGATAAAATTGCGTTTAAGAAGTACTGTAAAATCCATATCAAATTGAACCAAGGAACCAAAGTAACGCTTCTTGTCAGATAAGATAGACAGTTGTTGCACGGATCACACAGAGCTACTTGCGGTCCGGAACTCTCTGCTTTGAAATTAACCTTTTCAGATTCCTAGTTCTCCATTTAGTCAGACCCTGGCTGACAGTTTCAATTAATTGTTCATTTAAAAGATTAGAAAAATCAAGTTAAACCTTGGTTTTATTACAAATTCCTTCATTTCTAAACTTTTAGAATCAGGTTCAACCAAACTTGTGTATTTTCTGACCCGTTTCATGTGTGAATCGCAATGGTGGGTTTGTTGAAACATTAATCAATTTAAAGAACCCATTGACAATAGTATTGCAAAAAGAAATGATTAAATACCAAAGTGGCAACCTGTATTAAAAACACGTGTAAAGTTGAGCCATTTTTAAATGAACACTTTTACAGCATAAAAGATTTACAAGCCTATGTAAATAAAAATCGAGGACCATAAGGGGTCGTGATGAGCAAGAGCTTGGATTCCTCCAATAAACATAGGGGCAGTTCTAAACAGCCGTGTCACAGGGAACGGTCCTCGGCGCATAAAAAATATAAAATGTACACATACCCAGTCACGGATATCATTCGCAAATATAGAATGCGTTCTTCAATATAAGCAGATGATTCCATGGAGCACCCATCATTTTGCTTAGAAGACGACATGGATATCACACGTACTCTGCATACCGTTGACTGCTGTTTCACTGTGCTTGAGAGTCGGATGACACTACATATGTTAAAACTTATTGAGGGTAACACTGAAGATGTTTTGTGCTCACCCCTTCGAGGACCACGACGTAACATCCAAGTCATAGGTGCTAGGGGTGCCTCCAATTCAGTATTAACTATTTCTATAAATATAATTCGTCGGTCCTCGGGCAGAAAATATGAGCTAAAGAAATAAATGGCACTAAATAAGTTACAACTAAATGAGGATAACTCTGTTAACACTGTTTTCTCGCACCCCTTTAAGAGCCATGACAAAACATTTCAGTCATAGGTGCTTGGTATGCCTCCATTTCAATATTAAATAGTGCTTGAAATATAGGACTTGTTCTTGAATCGACCCTGTCCATGGATAAGCATGTATTGAAACGGTGTAGCATTTCCAGTTTAAACCTATTGCGACGTTTATATTAGATACCAGATTTTTAATCTCTATGCGATAAACTAGTGCATCTTATTATAGCCTCACATATATATTGTTCAGATTAAATTTTATACGTCAAAATAAAGTAAATACTAAATCATTTGCAAATGATTTTAAATATCTGTTAGAATAATCACGAACACATCTAGACGACGCCATATTAGCCGTATTCTCAACAGTCTATATATTCTTACCGTCGACAAAAATAATTGTGTATAAGTCAATGTTCCATTCATTCCAAGTCGTACCGGACTACCTATATAATCTAGTTTCTTGGCATTTTACAGGCCGTACCCTACGTTTTCTCAGACTCTCATCATCCCGAATTGAACTGTAGAAAATATGTTCAGAAAACTTTCGCATACGCAGGATCAATCCAGAGGAGCACATTGTCAATTAAATTGGAAACAACATCAAGCAATTGAAATTTCAAAATTAATTTGAAAAAAAACATATTTCAGCCAACAACAAAAGTTAATTCTATTAGGTGTAAGTTTTTTTTAGTTAACTGAAAACTGGTACAACTGTTACAAGCACTGCAAAGTGCCTCAGGACATGTTTGTAGCAGATGTGGTACTTAAAACATTCTTAACATAAACTATAATATTAAAATATGTTTATTTAAAAATGACATAGGCTTTTTATAAACAGCCCCATGAAAGTTTTAAATAATAGGTTTTGATATATACATTAATTAACAAATCTAATAAAATTTGACATACCGACGATGCCCCAAGTGTTGATTTTGTTCATTAATAGTAAGTACATTTAGTAAAATTTGGCTATTATCTTTAATTATAGAGTTTGTTTCTTTGAACAAATTAATAATAACTGCTTTGAAACTTTGATATCATAAATTTATTTTCACCTACTAACATTTTTAGGGAAACAAAAAGTAATGTATAATGAATATGGTACAAGTTCATCCTTTGTATCTGAGCAGACTATCTTACTAATAATACGTATAAGAAACATGAAAATACCAAACAATCAGCTACAATGGCGGATCAGACTAAACCGACCATGATATCTACACATGTAATAAAAGTGATATAAATCATACATATGTGAGTGAGCGAAATAATAATGACTCCCAATTTGTCCATCCAAACAACCAACAACAACAGCCAATCCCGTATCGGCCCGAGGATTTATATTCGACCTATCAGCACTCGCCTTACATTGAAACTGCCCCGCCTACTTCTCTGACCCCGCCTATTGCCCTTCCCACTGATCAGGCTACGTCTCATACAGGGCCATTGCCAGGCCAGAATGAGATACAAAGCAGAGGATCTTTACAAAATTACGTTATACAAATGCAAAAGTCTTGGATATCCAGAAGTGCTGGAAAAATTAGATATGTACGAACATGATCCTAATATGCAGCCTTTAAAGGCGGATCACCGAGTTGTATTGGGTGAATACAATAATGCCTTTCCACAGTTTGAGCGACAAACCCGTCAAATTGAGAAATTGCGCTTGAAAAAGATGAACGTTGAGACAAAAAGGGAGTGACGTAGATTCTAGGCAACCGCTTGATGTAGGGTCAAGACCCTTGCCTCCGCGTCCCCCGATTTTGCGACAGTCACCCTATCAACAATCGGCTCCTGCAGTGGTTGAAGTTCATAATGGATCAGGAATTCCTGTGTAGACCTTATTTATAGTTAAGAATGGTCGTTGAGTTCAAGCATACAAACTAAGCAAGATATAACATGCCTGATAAGCATAACCTTTCATGATTTTGTATGACTTTTGGCTGATATTGATTAGATGTTATTTTTTGTATAATTTGGTCGTTCACCTATACGAATAGTTTAGTATATATATTTTGATACCTTGAGTGAATATTATTTAAGATCGTTTTACTGCATATATTTAGTCAACTATATTTCATAACAAAATAACACGATCTATTTTAGAAATAATTTAATTCTTATTTGCTTTGCATATTTAGAAAAAAAAACATGTTTTACCCTGCGCCACATTGATTTAACAAATAAGCCAATTAAAGTATATTCATACAGCATCTTTATAAATTGATATTGAAATATGCAAATGACATTATCATTCAAACTGAACCAAATATGTTTTATATGTTTTGTACATGGATAGTCATACGCCAAGCAGTTTATTGTGCCATACGGTTACATAAATAGGGGCGTTATGTGTGTAATTTGTTTGAGTGTACTATCAAATAGTACCTTGCACTAATACGCGTACATTAATCTTAAGACAAATAAAGTAACAAATAGTAAGGCGTGACTAAATTTATAACCACATTCTGAGATATCATGCTACAAATAAAATCATACGCAAACTATCATTTACCCTAAATTAAGGAAAATATTTAAACACATAACTACCTTTTTACGATTTTAGAAATAAAAGGTAGGCCTAGATTTGTTTTAACACAATAATGATAATTTATAAGATAAAATAATATATCAGAATCATAGCATGCTCTAAGACAAAATGGTATATACTATTAATACAACATAAAACAAACTTTCATGTTGAAAATAATCATACATATTTATGCGATTAAGTATTAGAAGAAAAGGTTTATCTCATTTAAAAACAATATTGAAATTTAAATTTGAAGTAATTATCTAGCCATTTAGATACAAAACAGGCTAAACAAAACAAACAGTTACATTCTTCTCAACAGTTATACAAGTTTTTCACAAAATGGCACAGCCAAATTTCCTATTCATTTTAAATAGTCAATACCTACATTTTTATATACTATAATTGATATACACTATAATTGATATCTAGATTTTATAAATTAAATAAGAGTTGGTTACACTGTGGAATAAATTGTATATAACATTAGATAAGCTCAAGGTCATAAACATATTGATATTTCAATTAGCTTTACACATTCAAAATATTGTCTTTGTTTTCACAATTCAGAAACCAATTGTGTTCGTCTAAAAATATGTAAATAGCATTGGTGCATAGTATCTGTCCATAGTATTCCGTTCAATTGAATTGAATATTGTTTAATTATGAATACGGTTTCAGAGATACAATAGTATATGTGCATGTGTTTTCATTGTTTAACTGATATATACTCTTTGCTAATACACGTGATACATATTCTTTATATAGTTTTCATATCTTATTAACATATGAATACATATATGTGGATATCTTAACACACAATTATATTGCATTTATACTATTTTCAATGCAACCTATGACCAACATGTCTAAATCAGTTGGATTAACACCCCTGTAAACGTGGTAACTTGGAAACTAAAAGACCCATAAAACGAGCCACCACTTCCATATCTGCTTTCCACCCATACCTTTTGATTAGCTTCACACACAACGGTGGTCGTGATTGAACTTTGGTCGCCTTCACGGTTTGCGGGTTCATCGTCGTCATCAGACCATGCAATTGCTTCACCAATCTCATTTCCATCCACCATAATAGCACTTGCTATTTCACCTGGTGCATCACTGCGCTGGTACAATGTCAATGAGAAGAGATACAGACCCCGCATCGGACACGTGAATTGGTTGGTTGTATTGGAGAAATGATAACCGACGTTTGTGATGACCCGATCAAATATGACAATATCACCACGATCATAGTTGCGGGAAAACGTGGCGTAAGCAGTGAAAGCAGCTGCTGTGTTCTGTGCATCTAAATCATTAAGAGAAATATAAAACTACGTTTGATTTATGTTAATAAATAGTATAGCTTTGAATTGGTTCCTTCATACAATGATAGATGTTATGATATGAACATTGCAGCTAATTAGATAATCTGTTGTTTAAATATACTTTATCATACGGCTTGAAACTAGTTTAATTAAAAAACACAAAAGACAAATTAAAAGTACGAAATTATAGCATAAAATTACATTTAAACGAACATGTTTAGACTATAATACTGTGAATTCGATTAATTTTCCTAATAGTGCGTGTCCTGAGCACATCACCTTACTCATGATTGCTGGGCATATCATTGTTTATGATTAAGCATTTTATGAATGCATATTGCCACAATAATAATGAAACAAAAATATTAATTAGTGTTATTACGTATCTAAAACATCCAAATTGAAGTCTTTAGTATATAGAACGTTTTAGAAATAAATAGATTGAGCTTGACACAGTTATATCAACTCAACATTACAAGATCAATTCGTAAAAAAAGTATCATCTCTGTTATGATTAGTTTTGATGCAAACTATTATGCAATAATATGGTTTATATATTGGAAATGATAATGTGCGTGATATAAAAAATGTGCTTGTGTAATTTGTATGGATAATTAAACCTTTATTTGGTTTATAGGTGTTTTGTTTTGTAAAACACAATTAATCAGAGTGTAAACAGAAAACATATAAATAAGTTGTGTTTGTACTGTAATCATATGTGATATATTTTTTAACTCGTTATACACATAATATGCATATTTTAAATTGTTTTTCAATTTATTCAGAGTTTGATATAGATAGATATGAAAGGATATTTTAAATTAATTACCCTCTAGTTCTGAAACCTGTTGATGAAATTCAGCGTTTTGTCCTGAAAAGAAACATCAATAGTGTAGACAGATAAATACATATTTTTGTTTATCTATTACATGAATTATATCCTGTCTAATTCTTATTATGAATCAACAGCTGGATAAATCGTATATTATCAAATAATACTATTAAGCATACTCAAAAAAATATATGTAGTTTCTTTTGATGTTTTTTAATAATATGAATATGTTTTTAATTATGTTATTATTTAAACAACACTTACGTTCTAAATGAGAGATATTTTGTTGAAACTTAGCGTTTTGTTCTGCGTAACAAAAAACAAAAATGATATACTTCATACAAATAGCTTAAAATGTGATATATGCATTCTTAGATTTTTGATATCTTCTTGCAGTCAAACATCAACCTCACATTATCATTAAAAATGTTTGTTTAAATCTAAATAAAAAGTTTGCATTTTTTAATTGATAATAGTTTGATTACTTTGTCAGATACTCGTATTTGACCACTTACATAGACTTACCCTCTATTTGGACTTGAAAAGCTGCATTTTGTTCTGTAGCAAACAAATAATCGATAGTTGAAAAAAATCATTAAAATGTCGGTGACTGATATATCTAAAAAGATCTTATTATGTTTAGACCATTGTAAATAAATCAAGATTATATCCTGAAAAATAGCCTTTACATTTTATTCATATGAGTATATTATTGTGTCGAACAATAATATTTCTTTGTATTACATTGAGTTATGTATTTGAAAGTAGCAATGGAAATATCAATGTGCAAAACCTTACCTGATTCAACAAAATATACCTAAATTCATAGTTTTTCAATAAACATTACTCTTGTATGGGCAGTACAATTGATATATTCAGCATTATAAACAATGATGACTCTTATGCAACTGCAACGTTTACTCTATCCGTCCAAAAATACTTCCGGTCATTCGGGCTTAATGCAACATTTATAATACTCGATTTGCCAAACCACAAATTGGCCCGGGTAATATATGAATCAGTATATAATATGTTACTCTTTTATCGATACCACTGCATATTTCGTATTCAATTATTATGTATTTCGACTCATATATGACTATTTACGTACACTTACCCTCTAGTTGGACTTGAAAAGCTGTGTTTTGTTCTGTACAAAACAAATAATTGATAGTTAAAAAAAACATTTATAAAAATGATAATTTCGGTGACTGTTATGTCTGAAAAGATCGCATTTTACTTCGACCACTGCGAAGAAATTCGAATACTGAATCCTAACAAAATAGTCTTTACATGTAATTTATGCGAG
The DNA here is from genome assembly GCA_001703475.1 of Hydroides elegans. Lineage (NCBI taxonomy): Eukaryota > Metazoa > Annelida > Polychaeta > Sabellida > Serpulidae > Hydroides > Hydroides elegans. The sequence goes on along the minus strand of LQRL01144444.1, from coordinate 23,819 downwards.
TATATCATTGTGTCGAACAAGACTATTCCTGTACATCACATAGAGTTATATATTTGAAAGTGGCAATAGCAATATCCATGTGCAAAATTTTGCCTGACTCACCAAAATATCCCTAAATTCAATAAACACGTCGTATATTTACCGGCCGAGCAATTCGTATATTCAGCACTATAAATAATAATGACATTTTTATGCAAACTGCAACTTTTACTCTATCCGTATGGTTACACCACAGAGAAGACAAATCAAAATATTCAGGCTATAAAAGAAGGTCTTTTCACCAAAATTTAATAACTTCAAGAAAAAATCTTCTCACCGAAACCAATTAGTTAAAATTAGTAAAAAACAATGCATATGTCTGGTGAAAGGTCAGTAAGTTCTATGTGATTCTGTTTACACTTAACATTGTGTGCGTCGTTTCATTTATTAGTTGTTCGATTTTTTAAGATAAAAAAATCATTTAAGCATTTGTGATTACAAAATATATAATGGTTTACCATTTTGACTTTTTCAACTTGGAAACACTTTAATATAGTACTTGTTACATGTAATCTTGATTGTCAATTCACAATTTACAATTCACTATTGACAGTTTTCAATTCACCAAGATTGTCTTAGCACAGTCTGTTCCACTTGGTACTTTTAACACAAATAGCCATTTACTCAATTTATTACGTAATAATGGTTCTACGCAATATAACAATTAATTCTATTGTGACCATCAATCAAATTCTATCATATTTTCAGACGATTTTTAGAAGATATCAACAAAAAACATGAAGTAACAACACGATTGAACGTTGTTTTTTTCACAAAATATTATTTCGGGACATGTGATATGCATTAAGGCACGGGATTTTGCGCCGCGGGCCAATTATTTAACTATTTATTGTATTATTTTTTTATACATTTTCCCTAATTTTCCTTAACTTAGATTACTTGCCGTTAATCCTCAAATATGCCTCAATGACTTTGCACTGAATGTATTTTTATTCTTTTGTTTAATGTTTAATACATCTTAATTGAAGCATAACACATATGTTTAATCTTTCTGATTAAATGAATATATGACTTTGAATCTTTATATGTTATCTTAGTGAATTGAAGGAATTATCAATTTTAATATGTTTGAAAAGAAGAAACTAAAATTGTGGCTATATATTTGCGTTTGAACATATAATATGTGATAGTAAAGCCAGTGTTTGAATGTATATGTTACAAGGTATAAATTAGCTCAAGGACATGTATACTTACCCTAAGGTAAGTATGTGTACCCTAAGTTAAGTATATTTTCCCTGCCTGTGTTATGGTAAGAACAATTGCCCTGCTAATTTTCAGGGCAAATATACTTACCCTAGTTTTTCGCCCTCAATTAATGAAAGATACCCTGAATTGATATAAACATAGGATATATTCATTTTAGTGAGTTAGTTAAATGTTTTGCTTAGATAAGTGTGATTTGAACGTTTCGCTCCTCATAGCAATTGCGTATTGATTGCTGATATTGATTATTGATAGCAATTGAAATTGATGGTTAAGTCATTCTATACATAAAAAGATCGTATAGGGGATTACTATTGGGGGCTCAGTGAGTCGGACCATTTCACCTCGATGAGAAGAACATGTTGATATTGCTACTTACATTAAACATTTCGCTCGTGGCTTTCATATAGAAACAACTATAATTAAGATACATTTAGTTTACAGATGTATTAATTCTAATATGTTTTCAATTTATTTAAGTAAAATGGTATTAAATCGATTATTTAAATGTAAACGAATATAACTTGAATAGTTTTTGATGATGTTGTTTTATGCAATTGAATAAAGGAGGTTTTACTTCAGTTTCTTAACTATGTGTTAGCATTTAAGGATAAAACTTATTGGTTAAACCTTTTTGATGATAATTAACTGTGATTCCCTTCATATCAAACCCAAATGGTGTTGAATGTCCAAACACTGATTTGAATTATTCTTCTATCAATGATATCAACTATTATTCTGCTATCAAAAACTCTGAAACTATTCAAGTTAAACCCTATTGTTGAAGAAGTGCAATTTAAAGTTGCGTTCAGAGTTAAGTTAATAACTAGATCAACACGTTCGACTCACAAATCAAGGCGAAAAGCTTTACTCGCTCACTCTCATGAATAACTTGTGCATATAATGGACATACCGGTTCAGGGTATCTTTACTTTTTTGAAGGCCAAAAACCAGGGTTATTATACTTACCCTGAAAAAATCAGGGCAAGTACACTAACCCTAACATATTAAAGCATGTATACTAACCATATGGTAAGTATACTTGCACTAACCGAATAGTTACCCTTAAACATAAACACTCTATCATATATCCATTATCAAAGAGCCATATTTAGAACAAAAACGTGCGCATAAATTTTGATTGATTACAATGCAATAGAATGCATTTGTAAATTGAAGACTAATCGAAATCACTAATGAGTGATTATTGTAAAACATAACAACCGATATAAACAAATATTTAATTAAAACCTGGTTGCTTGCACGTTGTATCATATAAGGTTTCATATTATAAATCCATGAAAAAATATAAATATATTTTATGTAAATGATGTGCAAATATCGACTTTTATATATAGAAGGTAAGTACAAGTTACATTGCCGACAAATTGAATAAAAAAAAATGAATAAATTATTTCTAAAGTAAAGTAAAGCCTAATTAGATTTAACGTGTTTAAATTATACCGCAAAAAACAATAATAACATACCCTGTAATGATTGCCCGAGTCGACGGTTTTCCTCTTCCAGTGCCATTAGTCGATTTTCAATTGCATTTAAACTTACATGACTCTCTTTGATTGTACTTTGCGATTGAACCGCATGTATACATTGGAATATACATATGATAAAAATAATATCCATTTTGTTTTTAGTAAAATCAGATGATATCGAAATAACGATTAAATGAAATGGAATATATATATATATATTAAGTTTAAATCGCTTTTCGTTAAATAAGGAAGTAAAGAACGTGGTGTTACAGGTTCAAGTGCATTCAAATAAGGGCTTCTTTATTATGCATTATCAAATAACATTTTAAAGGTGCAATGCATAAAGGGTAAAACTAACATTTATTCCCAGAGTAGAGTGAAATACGGGGTGACATAACTATTTAAACGGACGTCACCCAGGCCCTTTTAATGCTGATATAAAGCAAGTCTCCAACCCGTGTTTTAAAACGTGTATGAAAACTTAAATACCTCAAACCATCAAGTAAATTTCGTTGAAAGTGGTTATAAAACATATAATACAAAACTAAGGAATAACAACTTCATTCCTTATCTTTTAAACATACTACATGCAGTATTGATAACTTTTAATAAGTTATTAAACATATTGACTCAAACGTGCATTTATTTAAAAGTTTCATTGTTCTTTTGCATTTGCGTGCATACGTCAAAGTATCTCTACGCAAAATATTGCGTCGCAATTGGGCTCGTATTTACGTTTTTAATAAATCAATTTTTCAATGTGCAATAATTGTGTTTATATGCTTTGTGAAATAATAGACGATAGTTTCGAGGTAGTTTGTGAATAATTTACTTTTTCTTAACGAATATATTTTAACTTTTAATACAAAAGCGGACATTGAGAAAATTGAGAAAATAATCAAACAAATTATAGTTATTAGTAGTAATCGTTTTAATAATACTGACGGGTCCAAACAAAATCACTGAAACAATTTTATTTTTGGCCCTTTCGGGGATTTTAAATCATTTTATTATTCTAATGAATTTGACATTCAGAAACAATTATCTAGGAATAAAAACAATACCACAATTTGTGACAAGTGAAATCTGTCAATTCTCCGATGGAAAGCCAAAAATAGTTTCACGAGAGCGAATCAATTTTTTTTTGTTTTTTCCTAGGAAAATAGACATATTTCACTCGCCACTCATCAGATATTGTCATTATATATATGAATTCCTTCTCCAAATTTATTTATAAAAGATTTATATCATTTGAGAACATAGGATGAACATTTATTTTCTTAAGACCTCATTTGAATGGGGGTATAATGAAAATATGTTTATCTCAATGCTTAAGTTTATTATGATTTATATGTTATGTGATTTGGAAGATATCCCTCTTCCCTTTTCATGTCGAATATAAAGATAACGCTATCATTTATATCATTCAGGTTATCCCCCTTCATTTAACATCATCAATGCCTCTTTTAAAGTATTTTCATGTGTCACTATTCAGTAAGTTTCATTCATCTATTCGCTTTTGTTATTTCGTTACATTATGTCTAGATTCATATAATAGTTTAATAACATTTTAATCTTTTTTTCTTGTGTGTTTGATTCACAAGTGAAGTGAAATTACAGAACGTTTAACAAAGGATTATGATTGTTTGTTAATTAACTGAACAACTAACCGATCGATCAAAGATATTTTTATAATCGCCACGTTAAAAAAATCATTGAGTCTCTTTTTTCTAGTGACATCAGAAGAGCTGCAATTCACTTATGTTTGATTGTAAACGAATACACGATATTAACAGTTTCAATGAAATGATTAAACCCTGTCAGGCCAGTGCATTCCATTCAAAGTTCAAATAATACCGTATGTGTATGTCAAACGTATTTAAATAGGTCAGATTAACGACGGTATGCCGTTTCATGCAATATTATGTTTGCATGTGTTTTATGTGCCTTTCAATTTTTAATGGGGTTTAAATTTCGCGATATATATTTTATGTGGACTGTTCAATGTGGATAGTTTTTTTTCGCCATCGTTTGCTTGAATTCAAATATATTTTTCACAAGATAAAAAAAATGATTTAGCCATTTTATCAATAAAAATACAACATTTGTGGGGCTGACGACATCATAATTATAATGTAAATAAAAGTATATATATATAAAGATATGTTTGACACACAATACAATGTTGTCAATTAGAAATACTTAGTATTAAAACTTAATATCAAAACTAACTGTCGTTAGATTGATTTTGCATTTGATAGCGGCGCGTCCCTATCACAAGGCTTTTTTCTACTTCATACTTCTACACCTTCGTACTTTTTAATTTGTACCTTGTTTGTTCGTTTATACTTTTGGTACTTTTGGTAGTTTTGTTACTTTGTACCTTAAGGCCAGTTCGTTCATTTTTTTTCAGTTTGTGAATGTCAACATAATCTTCATTTTATTCATAACATAATAGACATTAAGTGTGTTTTCAGGTCAACTCGGATGTCATGACAATTTCTGTTGCACTAAATGCGTTTACGAACGTAGCAATATTTAAAATACCGACGATGCCAAAATTGTGACAATGTTTATTAATAACACTTTTCATTCAAACAGTTAAATGCGAAAATAATGTTTCATTAATGAGTAAAATGTTTTTTATTCAAACCATATCTCACGGCTGTTTAGAACTGCCCACTTAGTTTTTTGGTGCCAACTAGTCTATTGTTCATCACAACCCCATATGGTCCAGAGTCTCTATTTACATAAGCTTGTAATCTGCAGAGTTATGCTATAAAAACGTGTATTTTTTTCAAAATCTAATCAACTTTACACGCATTTTAGAACATGTTGCCACATTGGTTTTTGAAAATTTATTTTTGCAATGGTATTTTCAATATGTTCATTTATCATTTTTATTTATCACTAATCCCCTCAAACTCGATTAATGCATGAAAATTAAGTTCGAAAATTACCCAATTTTGGCAAAATTTAGTTCTTAAAATTAAGAATTACCCATATTTCAAATAAAAGATTAACATCGTATTCGGTTACGGAAATAAAAATTTTTTATATGGTTAGATTCAGTAAATGCTCGACTTTATAATGATACCAAAATCAATAGAATACATAATGAAAATCGTATTTATATCCCACTGTTACTGCATTGTGTTTTTCAAAATTCGTAATAGATTATATCGCTCGGGTCATTCCAACTTGATTTGCACAAGAAAATATCAGTAAATATAGTCAAAATCATAGTTAAAATTATTTTTTAAAAAATTGTATACATTTAAAATAATTCTATTCGGGAATTTATTCATTTCTTCAAAATCGTCTGCTCATTATTTATAAATATTGTTAAAATATAAATATATCTAGATATATATTATAAGGTATATATTTATTAGAAGATTTCCTTTTTCTGTTTATAAAAATTTAAAAACATCTAAAATGTCATAAAATTGAAGACATTATGGGGAACATGAAAAATTAATTGCAATTCATTTAATAAGGTGTCTTAAGAGTTCAATTAAATATACCTTTTCCACGTTTGTGTTCTGTAACTATGCACTACTATTAAGCCGATTATATAGACTGTCACCTTTGAGGTGAATTATACTTAGCCGAATGCTATGATCCTCCTAAAGTGCATATTGTCTTTTATCTTCATAAGATGTAAGATGGATTATTTCAAATGAGAAAGCAAACATTCAAATTTGACAAAGCAATTCTCAAACAGTCAATACGATTCATAGTTTTGCATAAAAACATATAGTAAAAAGGTGTTTTTTTTTTTCAAATTTGCCTTATCTTCATCGACATGGTTTGTAAATAAATTGAGATGGAGGGGTGAATGACTTATACCAGTAGCATAAGCTAATTTCAAATTTAATCATATGTTAATTTGAATGGAAAAGCAATGTGGCATCCATTTTAAAACACGATGTTAAGACAACGAAAAAATGCAAATTTCACTCGATTTTATGCATAAATAGCCGAAAACATGCATGGTTAATCCTATGCAAACAAAAAAGGGGTTGAAGACTTAGAGGCATCGTTGGTAGCTCCAAAAAACTAAAGGGGCAGTTTTAAATAGCGTATAAACAGCCGTGATCTTGTGTTAAGCATTGATAGCAGTCTCAGCTATTGTGTATAGGACAGGTATGCGAACATGATCATATGCAAATATCAATGTGAATAAGAAAACAAGTTACATTTTAATAGCAGCTGAAGTAACCCTCGCTTTAGTAACCAATGCTGTAACTTCTGGGAACAATCGTCGTTACAGTTATTTTTTTTCATTTTCTCATTTTCTCATTCTCTATTTGTACGTGCGATGTTGCTTTTTGCTCAAAACTAATGTTTAGTCATGCCCACGTTTTTCCTACATTGTGAAAAGAAAAGAGGAATAAGAAGCATTGTTCTATGCGAAAACAGGGTTCAGTAAAGGCAGCGGCGGTTTGGAAACGGGGATTATTCAGATGGTTGCCACAAATCGATCAAAATATTACAGGTTTGCTATGAATAAATATACGAGAGAATATGCTATGAATTACTACTTTAAAAACGGTCAAATTTTTTAGCTCACAATTGTGCAAAATTGTATCATGAGTAAATTGCATCTTGCTTAATTTAGCGAAATGAAATTATTAAGATTTGTCTTTAAAAGTAAACGAAATTAGAACTGCTTTGGAATTTTACTATGAGAGACTATTTGGAATTAAGATATATATGTTTTTAATCGATAAGTGAAGGGCTCTGTGCAACAACGTGTTATATCGTCTTCGCATATATGGCCAAATGTATTGCAACGGGTGAAGCGATATTAGATCCATGTTATACACGTCAACATTGATACGAAACCAAAGTCATCCTAATAGTGTCATGGTTTGCCATCCTTCTTTAGATAACCAATTTATAATCACTGAATGCAGTTTTGTCTATAAACTTCAATTTCGGACACATTGAATTGTTCTAACCGTTAAATGATGTATTTTTATCCTGCTAACAATTAATTTAAACCAAAACAGAAATTAATGTTTGCATTTTACAGGTTAGTCACTTTCTCAAATACGACAGAAATATATAGTTCTGACGGCTTCAGAATGCGGTACAAATTCATCATGTGTATCAGACCAGGTCATTATGAAACAAACATTGTCTTCACTAAACGTAGTAAGAAAAATGCGAAAGGAAATAAACTACAATTAAATGGGGAAATCCAAAAGAGCCAAATAATAATTACGCTTGAGTTGTCCATTCAAACAACCAACAACAACAGGAATCCCACATCAGCCCGAGGATTTATATGCGACCTATCAGCACTCGGCTTACAATTGAACTACCTCGCCTACTTTTCTGTCGCGGCCTATCTCTCATCCGACTAATCAGGTCACGCCTCATAAAGGCCAATGCCATGAATGAATGTTTCAACAGCATAATTTCTTTTCAAAATGACGTTTAGAAAAATTAAAAAAAAAAACATGTCCAAATTATCAAGAAGTACTCGAAAAATACGAGCATGATCTCAATATGCAGCCTTTAAAGCCGGAAATTTGCGAAAATCACCATATCAACAATCAGGTTGGTTGAAGTTCATAATGGATCAGGAATTCCTGTGTAGACCTTATTAACAGTGAAGAATGGTACGTTGCAGTATTCAGCGATAAAACTAACTAATATAATATAACATACCCGATCGTATGGAACGCATAACCTTGCATGATGTTGTCTTTTGTTTTTGTTTATCCTCACATCTGGACCAAATTTCTTTGTTTTGCATACTCAAGTCATATGACTGTCCAAGGAGTTTGATATATATCATAATATCTTTAGTGAATCATGATATAAATACCATTCAATTTGGTCATTATATATTACTTTATCTAGATAGGTGTTTAAAACATACGAACAAAATCATTGAATGAAACAACTGACTTTTTTGTAAATTAACACAGTGCAAACAAATAAGTCAATTAAAATATTTTTTATGGTTATATGTAACTTTACGATTGACTTTTAAAGAAATAAAATTTGCATTATAATTGAAAATTGTTTGCTGAATTAATTATTTTTATGTTTATTTGTACATGAATTGCTACAACATTAGCTAAGCAGTATATTGTGACACCATAATACATTTAAAAGACTGTTAGCGCCTGACAACATTGGATTTTTTCTTGCTTGTATTGCATACTAGACTTGTCTCCTAATTATTTCCTTATGAGAAACCAACAAAACAAGCGGTTAAGTAGCTTTTTACCGCTTTGTTTGGTTTCCCATTGAACATACATTGGAAGACAGGGTTGTTAAGAAATATAAGCAAGAAAAATATTCCAGTGTGGCCAGGATCTAATGCATGCAGTCGGTTTATAGTTTACTACAAAATATTCTCTAACATTATGGCATTTGCATTTATCTCTATTCATATAAGATATAAAATTGTAAGTTAAAACAAAATCTATATATTAGTTGAGATATTAGATTTCAACAAACCAAAAAATGAATTCAATTCATGTTTTAAACACAAAAGTACATTTTTCGACAACAATTAAACTAGTTCGTTTTGGTTTTAACAAAACTAGTCTTGTTTAAGATGAAATATTACATAAATATATTGTTGATTGATCACAAGGCAGATGGTGATAATTTTCTAAAACAAGCATCCAATTTTAGACACAATATCATCATGAGAAAAATATAATTTAGGTAACATTTCTTGAGAATCGAATTCAAAGTAATTTTCTAGCATTTTAGATATATCATGAGAACTAAAACATCCCCCGTTATATTATTTTCAACATCTATATAAGTTTTACAAAATAAACTTTGAATGAACAAGCTTTAATTCAAAACAATTTGAAATCGTCAATGCATACAAATATACATATTTAACATGCACATATATTAACGCTTATATATTTAACTAATTGAAATTTATACTGGTAACCAGATGAATTTAATTGCAAATAGCATTGGGTAATCAATAGGTTATATAAAGATTTATATTTATATTTTAATTGGCTATACATATTATTGACTATGTTTTTAAAGTTTCGAAACCGCCCTTGTTTATCCAAAATGTTGATAGGTTGTTGTCTGTAGTTTCCGGTTTATTTTATTTCAATTGAATTTATATCTATTAATAAATCTGTGGATCTCTTTACACGCAATCATATTTCATTTAAAATATCGTCAAAGCAACTAATATTCGACGTGTCTAAATCGATTGAATTAAAACCCCAGTAAACATGGTTAGTGGAAACCTTGAAGATCCATAGAGCCCTGTTCCAGCATCTCGTTCCACCCACACCTGCTGATTGGCATTACACATAATGGTTGTAGTGATTGAACTTTGGTCGCCTTCACAGCTCGCGGTTTCATCGTCGTCATCGGACCATGCAATTACTTCACCAATCTTATTGCCATCTAGCACTATAGTGCCTTGTATATAACCTGCTGCAGTAGGGCTCTGGTACAATGTCAATGAGAAGAGATACAGACCCCGCATTGGACACGTGAATTGGTTGGTTGTCTCTGCGAAACGATTGCCAACATTTGTGATGACCCGGTCAAAAATGATGATATCACCTTGATTAAAGTTGGTGGAAGACGCGGCGTAGGCAGTGAAAGCAACTGCTGTGTTCTGAGTATCTAAATTTTTAAGATAAATATATAACTACGTTTGATTTATGTTAATGTATATTATGGCTTTAAATTTATTCCTTTATACAATAAAAGTTGCTATAACATGAACATTGCAGCTGTTTCGACAATTGGTTGTTAACATATACTAATATTAATAATATGACAAGTAGTAGTTTGTAATAAACAAACAGCAAATTTAAAGTACAAAATTATAGCATTGCTTTAAATAGATATTTGAGAAAACGTTGATAAAATGTTAATGTTCGGTGACTTTAATATCAGAAAAGATTGATCTAGACTACAGCAAAGAAAATTGAAGACGAAGTCTTAACAAAAGAGCCTTTACATATAATTACATGTGAGTATATCATTGGGTCGAACAAGATTATTTCCGCGTATCACATAGAGTTTGAAAGTGGCAAAGGAAATATCCATGTTCAAAACCTTGCCTGATTTACCGAAATGTTCCAAAATTCATTGCATTTCAATAAACATTACACTTATACTGGCAGTACAATTTGCCATTTTCAGCACTTTAAACAATGATGACATTCTTATTCAAACTGCAAATTTTACTCTGACCGTCCCTCAATACGTACGGGTATTCGGGCTTCATGCAACTTTGATAATACTAGGATCGCCTTACCGCAAATTTATCCGAACAGTATGATTACACGACAAACATGTTCAGGCTATAACAGAAGATCTTTTCATCATTACTTAAGACTTCAAGAGAAGTCCTTCTCACTAAACTAAATAGTTTAAATTGTCAAAAACAATGCATATTTCTGGTAAAGGTAAGTAAGTATTATTTGACTCGTTTTACGTTTTAAACTGCGTACGTCCTTTCATTGATTATTTGTTCTAATTTCTTAAGATGAAAATAAATCATTTGCGCGAGAAAACAAAATGCACAATGGCTTATTATGATTACTTTTCTAAAAAGAAGACAAATATTATGCTTTCGGAAAATTATTAGAAACTATATATAGCTAGATTCATTGTGGCTAAATATTTGCTTGGAACATATTAAAGGTGATGTTAAAAGTAGTGTTTAAATATATATGCTACAAGTTATATACTCGTTTTAGGGCAAGTATACTTACCCTTGGAAAAGTATGCTTACTCTAGGGTGAGTTCACTTGCCTTGACTGAGTTAAAGTGAGTACACTTGCCCTGATATTTTCAGGGCACATATACTTACCTTGGTTTTTGTCCTTCAATAAATGAAATATGCTCTGAATTGATATAAACATACGAGATAATCATTTTAGTCAGTTAGCCAAATGTTTCGCTTGAGTAAGTGAGAGTTGAACGTTTCGCTCCTCATAGCAATTATGTAACTGATTATTAGTTTCAATTGAAATTTATGGTTTAGTCATTCTATATTAAAACCGATCTTAAAGGGGATTACTATTTGGGGCTAAGTGAGTCGGAACGATGAGCTGAGCGTTTCACGCTGGTTCATTAAGGAGAACATTTTGATATTGCTACCTAAATTAAATATTTCGCCTGTGGCTTTCATGAAGAATGTTTTCATGTTTAATGGTGGTTAGGATTTATTAAGGGAAAATGTTACTTTTATGACTTATAAACTAATATGAATTCGCATAGTTTTTTATGCGAGTTTTATGTAATACAATAAAGTTTGACTTCAGCTTCTTAGCCATGTGTTAACGTTTAAGGATACAATTTATTAGTTTAACATTTGTAATGATAGTTCACTGTAATTCCCTTCATATCAAACCTGAATCGTGTTAAATGTCCAAATACTTATTTAAATGTTCGACTCACAAATTAAAGCATAACGTTCAACTCAATCACCCCCATTAATAGCTTGTGTATATAATGGTTATTCACGTTCAGGGTATCTTTACTACGTTGAAGGCCAAAAATATGGGTAAGTTTACTTGCCTTGAAAAAAATCAGGGCAAGTATACGTACCCTTGTGTAAGTTAACGTGCCCTAACCAAAAGGATACGCTAAAACATAA
>LQRL01144444.1:690-11428 GCA_001703475.1 Hydroides elegans | reverse complement strand
TACTCCGTCATATAGCCATTATCAAATAGTATTTCTTAGAAGAGCCATATTTAGAACAAAAATATGCAAATAAGTATTGAATGAATGCAAGGCAATAGAATGCATTTACAAATTGAAGACTTATCACTAATGAGTGCAACCATAGCAACTGATTTCAACAAATATTTAATTAAAACCTTGCACATTATACCATATTAGGTTTCATATTATAAATCTATGAGAAAAAAATAGATCCGATGTAAATAATGTGTAAACATCAGTAAATATAAGAAACAGTTAGTAAAGGCTATCTTGCTGACAAATTGAATGAATTATAATGTATTTTCATCAATGTAAAATAAATCCTTATTAGATTTAACGTGTTTAATTATAGCAAAACAAATTAATACAAACATACCCTGTAATGTTTGTCCGAGCCTACGAATTTCTTCTTCCAATGCCACAAGTCGATTTTCAATCGTGTTTGAACTGATGTGACGGTCTTTGATTGTACTTTGCGATGCAACCGCATATATACAATGAAATATACACATGAAAGTAAAAAAACCCATTTCAAATTTTGAATAAGATCATATCAAATTGCGTTTAAATCAAATGAAATATATACATTCAGTTTACATGCTTTTACAGATAAGGAAGTAAAATGTTTATTCTATTTGAAATGTAAGCCAACGGAATAATGAGTAAAGCAAATAGTCAAACGATAATGTCAAGATACAGTGCATTAAACCTAAACATGCATAAAAATAAGAATTCGGCAAACGATTTATTGGATAAGCTCTAACAATAATGCGTCAGGCAAATAATTGATTTTGCCTTTGTACTGTTGTCAGCAAAAATCATAATGTCATTTGATTAACATTAAATGATATATTAGATAAAAGGCATTTTGATTTATTTCTATACAAATTGACAATATAATGCTAATACATAATACACAGGTACGCTTGTTAATAACCTTAATAAATTGCACATGACAAATAAATGGAGTAAACCCCTTCGCATTTGACTTGTTCACAATAACAGGATCAATAAGTTGCATTTGTGGAATAACATGATATAAGCGCAAATTCTATCCGGCGTGATATGAATAAGCGTTACTTTAACCAAAGTTATAATGATAATTGTTTATAAATATACTATGTAGAAAAATATATAAGCTACATATTGTTTGTTTTCTTATGCTGTGCCTCCACAGAGCATGTGTGTTTAGGTCTATTTCTATATACTTGAATCTTCTGGCAAAGTAATTTTCTCTCGGAGCATCCACAGAGTATGCAAATCTTTATTAGTCACGTTCACTTAAAATGTAAAATATCAAGCCTTTTTAGCCACTTTTTAATATGGTTCGAATTCTAAGCTAACCACAGGCGTTTACGTTTTATAACGTTAGATTTATTGTTTTTATATGTTAAATAACACATTTATAAATTACCGTAAACGACCGTATAAGCGCCCATGGGCCCTTAGTTGGGTAGGTGCAAAAAGACATGGGTGGGCGCTCATTCGGGCATGTGGGGCGCTTAGCAAAAAAAAAAGATTATATATTATATCAATTATCTCAGACCATATGTAAATCATAAACGCTTCAAATATGACCATATAACAATATGTTCATAATGTTCGGCGATATTCGGGAAAAGTTGTAAACCGCTAAGCCTTCATCCTTCGACTACTCGTAAAGTTGTACTTGCATGTCCGTGCACATGGGCGGCCATTCGAGCATGGGGGGCGCTTAGCTTTAGGTGTGCAAAATACATGGGAGGGCGCTTATTCGAGCATGGGCGCTTAGACGGTCGATTACTGTAATTTACTCTGTTTCTATGTCCTCAAATTTTTACAATCCGTCAAGTAAAGCAGGCGGTTGATAAGCGGTGATCATTCAAAAATCATTGGGGTTTAGCCTTCGGCCAGACTGGTTTATGGGGGAATGGTTTAATTTATGGAAAAGTTTTCGTGTATATTAATATCGTCGGAAATCCAATGAAAATAATAATTATATTAAATTTAATTTTAAAATGGATATACCGGTACCAGCTGTATTTCCCATCCTGAAATGAGCCATATAATCGCTGCATTTATAAAGGGTATTAATTGCTCAATATAGACACAACGGAACGTGTCAATGCCTGGTCATTGATAGCTGATACCCGATATCATATTTTTTATAGATTTTTTTCATTATTTAGCAAGTTTTTTTCCGAAAAACAAAAAAAATATATATATATTGGTTGCAAATACTTAAACTTATATGCAAAATCAGTCAATACATTAAATGAAAATAATACATACAATAGAGGATTATGGATAAGTTTAAAGTAATAAATGTTTATATGAATAAGGAAACACTGAATAAAAAATGAAGAATTTTGATAAATATACACAGCATGTTTCACTTAATGGGGATACAAAGTACTTGGTATGTTTACAAAAATAAATTGCTATATTTCTTATTATAGATATCAATATTATTTAAAGCGTATAAAACATAGTTGTATTTATTTGTATCCATCCCGCAATAAACCGGTCATCTGAAAAGACGCACCCAACCTGAATGCTCAGGACATCAAATCGTCATTTGAGTTACGGTCTTCTATGCGGTCTTTTTAAAAAGTTAAATTGTTGTCCCTATACTTACCTATGATTGGATAAACATAAATGGCAATTTCAAACAAATTATCATATAACAATTTGAAAAAAAAAACTTGCAAAACGTTAGTTTTCCTTCAATAAACCGATCAAGACGTCTAGCAATTAAAATTCTTGGATAAGTGCACCGGGTTACCCACGATGGCGTGCGTATGTATTTGCTTTACAGTCATGTCAGTTGTAATAAAGTGCTCGCATAAATTCCCTTCAACACAGTGAGGTCACAACAAAGTAGTAATAAGGTCATCAACACCGACTCCTTTCCAAATATGACCTCGTGATTCTGAACTTATTATGAGCTAATTTATGTATTAGTGTGGTCATATTGACGCATGAATATAATTGATTGATTTGTGTATGATGAATGAAACTGTATAAATTAGATAAATAGCTACTAAACGAACAGAAACAACATCATATATTGACCATTCGTTTTGGTATTCTACATAAAAATATAATGATCCGCCAACATAAAATACCTTCTTAAACTACAAATTCATATATCGACCAACATAATTGTCACACATTGTAACACACAATCAATCAAACGTCAGCAAATATCAGAATTTTTATCCAAAAACCAAGAATACATATGCTTCAATCCAGACCACCAATGTTGAAAGAAACGGTTATTTCCGCACATACGAGAGCATAGAAAATATATCAGCAATAAAGTAAAACATTCAATTAACAAGAATTGGTCCAGTGAGAATCCAAAGTACATTATGCCCTCATGACTTTATGATAATATTGTGTCAAACTACAAATTCATAAATAATGATAAACTGACGTGGTTACGCCTTTTATTTCCGAGTACCTCGTACATAATAACAACACATGATGTAATTACAAAATATTATAACATCATTTTACCTTACGGTAAAATGAAAATGACATCGCGCTTCATTAAAACTCTTATTACTAAAACAGTCAAACACAATTAGAAAATGTGACTTCACTATAAAGTAAAAGTGACGTGATCAAAGAGACCCGTTATCTAGTACGACCCACAAAATAAGTCTTGATCATTCGAGATGTCATTATTTCTACATGACGTCTTAATTGAGGATTATGTTTTAATCATTTTTCGCTGTTTTTAACTAATATAGTTGGTAAGATACACATGGGTGTCAGGCTTGTTAGCTCAAGAGTTAAGTTCCCAGTCAAAGCTTCACTTGGCCGGCCAGTGTTCAGTCCTGTGCAGAGCCCCTTCTCTATATTGTTCTATGTTATTTTGTAGTAAGAATGGTTGTAAAATTGAAGTATGAACAATTTCTTTTTTGGTAGAATGTAAAATCAATGTAGTTGCTCAATATGATTGTCTTTTTATATTTGATTATTCTATTGTTGTTGTTTTTTGCGCTGCATCACATCCAAACTGATTTGTTCATTCTTCAATTTAAATAATATTCCATATATAAATAATAAACGCTTTTAATGTATACTGTTTAGAATATATCTTTCGCCATTGAAGGATAATATTTCAATATACGCACTCAAAGGAAACCGTCATACAATAGATCTGTTGACAATATATATATTCATTAATTAGAGAGCGTGCAATGTTTTATTTACTGGTCCTATAGAATGAAAAAAGGAGTCGGGGCATATTGCATGTGCTTTTAACGGATTCATTGCAAACTTCTTCTAAAGGTATATTCAATAGTAATAACTGTAGCATAGCATTATAAGTAATAAAGCAGCAAAGTTTTGTTTCATCTTAAGAGCCTGGCCACATAAACAGCTATATACAGCCTTTCCCCTAACAAATCGTGTTTTTTATGTATTCGTTATGAAAAACGATCACATAAATTGCTTGGCTGCATACAGGTAAGAACCATTTGTTTTATATTACTCAATCTTATATCTAAACGGTACAAGAATGTTATAATGGTGTGTTTTAAAGAACTAGCAACGAATACATATACATACCACTATCATACAAAAGAAAGTTGTTTCAGTGTGAATATTGAGATGTTTCACACAAAAGGCACATTTGCACATAAAAAGCACATTTAAACGTGTAGAAACCGTTATAGAAATAGGGTAGAAATTGGAAACAAAGTGCCAATTTGCAGAAGATACACGTACTTATACAGTGTAGGCCTATTACTTTCTCTCTATAAGACACTGTCGTTAAACGAAAAACAAAAACAAAAGTGTCTATGCGATATACGATCGAACAATTCATTTTACAGTTTTTATCTACCAGAAAAGACATGAATCAACAAACCACTATATTAAACTCAACCCGCCCTATTTTTCACCCCCATCCATTTTCACATTCATTCTTTATCAAACAACATTTTAAAACTTTTAGAAACCATTATAGAACTGCAAAAGAGTACCCATTTTCAAAATAAAAATATATGTTTACTGATGCGACTGTTTTAGCTCATCATTTTATTATCCATAGCTACATTTTGTATGAGTAAAAAAAACAGATGAAACATTTCACATTATTATTGTGAATTTCAGCAAAATAAAACAAAATAGATAAAAAATTAAACAAAAAATTATATAAAAAACAAGCCAATATATATTTTCAACAAAACAACAACAAAAAAGAATATTTAAACAAGAATATTTAAACAAGCCATTTTTTGTACGCTGTCCGTTCATTCTTCAAACCCCAACCCTTCTCCTGTTTTCCACATTTTAATATGAATTTTCAACAAAACAAAACACAATAAAATAAATATATAAAAAAAAACAAAATCAAGCCACCATCTTGAGCGCAGTCCGTTCATTCTTCAACCCCATCCATTCTCCCATGTTCCCCTATTAAACAGCACTAAAAGGCAATGCAACACAAAGTAAATCAATACAGTTATCCGGAGTGCAACGGGCCGTGTATGGATCCAAATGCAAAGGGGAGAGGGGCAAAATATGATATTGAATCATTCATGCTATAGTTGACAAAAGGCGGAAAGGATGCATCACATGAAACAGTATATAAAATATAAATAAAACAAATGTAGCTGGTATTTGTGTTTATCTTTTTTACTGGAAAAGATAAGATAGGGAAAAGAGAAAAACAAACGGTAAAACAGTTGAAATGAGGACAAAGTAAATTTTGATTGATTTGTTAGGCTTAAAACTAAAACATTTTTCATTTTAAATAAGTTTTTTGATTATTACAGAATAAGCATAAAGTTTTAAGTTACACAAAAACCTCACCTCTAGTAATCTACTTCCAGCTTTTTTTACAATAATTGAGTGTATTCCCCAAACATTGTACTTCATTGATCAATATAAATATATAAAAGAACAAATAAACAAGATCCTCTTTGCACATCTGTAAGTAAAATCATCAATACAATTTTCCATTTACTAATAGCGGTGTCGCCACAATGGCTTTTTAGTCAGCGTATTTTGATTTTAGGAAAGTCACTAATTTTCGCACATTGACTATTTGGGTGCCTTTTCCCAGAAGCCTCTCTTTGTCTCCCAACTACCTTGATTGATATGCCAGTTGCAAGGAATAACATGTCTCTAGGTTCCGTAATGTTGCCTCTAATTAGCAGACCATTGGTGACAAAGTGAGACGGTTTATGTGAGTTGTTCACGCATCCATGAATAAAGTAGGGAAAGGAAGGATATAGGTAGAAATAATATGGATTCAATGGAAAACACTATTTGTTTGAATGAAATATATGATAGATAAGGAGGTATATAGGAGGATATCGGTAAAAATAATATGGATTCAATGGAAAACACTATTGAATTCACTATTTATTTGAATGAAATATATGATATGTAAAGAAGATATAAATAGGAGAAGATAAGTTATGATAATATGGATTCAATGATAAACATTATTTTTTTAATGAAATGTGTTCATGAATGATATAAAGAGGATATTTATGGGATGATATAAGTTACAATAATATGGATTAAATGGAAAACAATATTGTTCTTAGTTATATGGAATATATGATATATGCAATCTGAATATATAATAAATATTCATTCACAAGTAAGTTAAACGCTATATCGATGAAACATTTATTTAGTTTAAGAAATAATTTCAAAGCCGATATAGAATTATTGAAAATACTAAGAGATATACCAACAAAGATATATGATTTATCCAGAAAAAAAGTGATCCTTCTTTTTATTCTAGATGATGTTGGGCGGTTAGGATCATTGTTTATTTCGGTATAATGTATCAAAACGCATTGTTGGGGCTGGTTGGCATTGGTCATCCATAGTACGTACGTTTATTCGTTTATTCGTATTCGTTTATTCGTTTATTCGTTTCTCGTTTATCCGTATGCTTTCGTTTATTCGTAAGCATTCGTTTATTCGTAAGCTATCGTAAGCTATCGTTTATTCGTAAGCTATCGTAAGCTATCGTTTATTCGTAAGCTATCGTAAGTTATCGTAAGCTATCGTTTACTCGTAAGCATTCGCTTATTTGTTTATCTACTGCTTATTCATGATTAAGATATTCATAATCTAGCACATTATTCTGTAGTATTAATAAATGACCACTTGCTTTTCCTTTTATACCCCTCATATCGTTTATTCGTAAGCAAACGTTTATTCGTAAGCAATCTTTTATTCGTAAGCTATCGTAAGCTATCGTTTATTCGTAAGCTATCATAAGCTATCGTTTATTCGTAAGCTATCGTAAGCTATCGTTTATTCGTAAGCTATCGTAAGCTATCGTAAGCTATCGTTTGTTCGTAAGCAATCGTGTATGCGTATTCGTTTATTCGTTTACGCGTATTCGTTTATTCGTTTATTCGTATTCGTTTATTCGTTTCAGTTATCAAATTGGAAATGGTTTTAACTGTAGCATTCAGACGTGACTTTAAGAAGATTCCTACTTTGGGGATCATACACAAATTTTCAAGACCTCATTTTACGTACCGCCGTCCGAACAATGTACTTCTAATATCGATGCAAAGTCTTTATTACGCCCGCGGCGACAAATGACGTTCGAACAACTTTCATATAGGCCCTAAATTGGGCGTCCTCTCAAAGTCCGTGGACGTCTTGTCGCGAGTGGGGCGTTTGCTTTTGTGTAGATCCAAGTCCGATTCTCAATGCGTTCATTAATACAGAGCCGTGCCCCGAAATGTTTCACTAATATTACTTCACAAATATATATGCACAGTATTACATAGCCTTAAAATTCCATTGTTCCGGTTAGAACATAGCTCGTTTGCTACAAATGTAGAAACTTAAATTCTGGGGTGCACAATGACGACCCTGGAACCCGAGTCGACGTCCCTCTTAAGCCAATTTATTTTGAGGGAACTTGACAGAAATGGTCAAATTCTTTCGGGAAAAGTGTCAAACATTGGCCCAAAAACTAAACAAATGCCAAAGGAAAAGGGAGAACATGGTAATCTATACATCAAAAGTTAGAATTTCTTAATTATTTTTCATATGCTTATAACTTAATGGTTAGGATGATTATTGGCGAAAAGCCCGCGTGTTTTAGAAGTTGTATATGCTGCAGAAAAAATGAAAAAAGAAAAAAAAGAAAATAAAGGAAGTAATATGGCTCAAAGACGTTCTCAGGTCAACACGTTGACTATAGTATCAATATATACACATGTATATACATATTGCATAAACATATGGGACAATAAATATCTGCTTTTTCCTAGAACAGACTACCCCATGTATTTAATTATTCAACACATCCACAGGCATCAACAGTAAACGATTAAAGACAGATTAAGCGTCGCAAAGCCACGTCCTTATCGTATCCCCTCGACATCTTTACATGACGTCCTATTTCATACCTATACTGGGCCTGTATGAAAGTTTGCATGATTTTATTTTTAGACGTCGGATCGCCGTCCATATCTGATATCAACAGGACATGCACAAAAAACGTCCACAAAGACTTATAATACGACGTTCTAAACTTATCCGTGATGGGACGAATTTGGAACGGCCTTCAATCGGACGCAATATTTATTGTACGCACATTTATATATTACAAATATTTCATACTTAAATACCACAAATATACATTATTGAGGATTATAAAATATATTTATTTGGACTATCATATTCCCTTTTGGAATTAAAACAATTCCTACAGTAAGTGGTCAAAATATTTTTTTTCAATTTTTGGAGGGATATTCGCAATGCTCTTAAACAATGATTTCGATAAGTTCGTCTTTTAATAAAGTCTTAAGAACGTGAGATTACGTCCCGACCAAATTATTTGTCCTTTCAACATCAACATCAAATTGGCACGTCATTAGGACGTCAGATTTGGAACATCACTAGGACGATATTAATAGCACGTCCATACAACGTCTGATAATTGACGTACTCTGGACGTGTAAACATATCACTTCCTGAAAAATTCGTCCTATTGACATCATTTAATGTCTCCACTGGGACGTATCGTTTTTGACATCTTAACGACGTCCTAATTGAGTCGCGGATGTCGGGCGTAATACTACGTGATAAGGACGTCATGAGTATTTTGTTTGCCAAATGGGTATAAATATAGACTTATGCATTGCCTGACAACAGCGTTGTATTGTACATATCATAGAACATCAAATCGTTTTATAATAGATGCATATTCTTTCATTGCCGTTTTTTTTTAAATATGGGTATAAGATAGTCCATTCTTATATGATTAAATTAAGCTATTTTGTCCGTAGCAAAAAATAATAATAAAAAATAATAACTTTTAATTTTTATAAACCAAAAATTGTATATGTAGTTATTTTTTTTCGATGATATCGATTTTCAAAAAGGAATACTGCATATTTATGAACGAAAAAAATATAGTCATAGAATTTTACATGGATAAAAAATTGATCTTGAGATCATATTTGCCAGAGCTTAGCTAGTTCAACTATTTTGTATATTGAATATTTTAAATATAAATCCGAGGGGATTTGGTTTGAACAACCTAATTGTCTCTCAGTCACATCCCCATTTTTTGTTTGTTTTAAGCATGCACGAGTTTCCCATTAGATATACATGAGAAGACAGGGTTTGTTTTGGAAAAAAGAAAACGCTTCTAATGTTGCCATGCCCTAATTTATATCATAATATATCATATTCGATATCATCGAAAACAATAAACTACATATACTATTTTGGGCTGGTTTATAAAACTAAATAGTTATTTTTTTAGTTCTGTATTTTTTGCTATGGGCATTCTAGCTAAATTCAATCATATAAGAATGGACAATTTAATACCCCTATTTGAAAAAAAAAACAACGGCAATAAAATAATGTGAATTTATTAGAAATTAGTTTATATGATATGATATGTGCTATTAAACATTGTTGTCATGCAATATATAATTCCTTTATGTTTATAGCGATGCGTATAATGTCTTTTATCGTTTACCAATGTTAACTCATGATGCATGTGGATGTGTTAAATAATTAAATACATGGCGGTAATGTGTTGTAGGAAAGAGCACTTATTTATTGTGACATATGGTTTATGTTATTGGTGGATGCTTGAGCCATGCAATATTGTGCATTGAGTTTATACATTGGTATTTGTGCTGATATATTACGTGAAACTAAGCACGGCTCAAGGAATACCAATCGGTTTATTATATGAAAAATGCATTCTGCTTGGACATATACTTTGCTGACACTTTCACAGAACAGAGCAAATATTTTATATTCAAAGACATAACGTTCATAGTATAGAGTCTTAAAAGAGAAAAAATGTGTCTTAATCGAATAAGTGTTGATACAACAGAATCATACTACTTTTGGTAGTATCTCTTATGTAAAACCTAGTAGAGCATCCAATATTGCTGGTAACATTCTACTGGCAACGTCACAGTAGGGTAGAAATGGGAGAACTTGCTCAGCACCCCCTTCCGCTTTTGAAAACATCATCCCAAACAAAGAATAGTTATTTCATCCTAAAGTAAAATATTATATCACTTTTTGCTATACCCGGATCCGTTTCGCACCACAATGAGTCATTATTTCAGTCATATAAGACATTAAGAAAATAGTTACTTCAATTTGATTAAATAATGATAACTCTTAATCATTAAACTATTAAAACAGATCACCACCAATAAACTTACAACAGTTACTACGCATAAACAATGACTGGCTACTGTCT
>LQRL01144425.1:8346-19905 GCA_001703475.1 Hydroides elegans | reverse complement strand
TTTGATGTTATTTTTTATTAAAATCATCTTATTTTACATCATGTATCATGTATCATTGTAAAATTCATGCATTTTAAAAATTGGTTTATCCTTTTATATATGTTAAATAGGGTTTGTTTAAGCAAACTAATATGATAGACACGGATGGTTACAGTACAGTTATATTTTGATATATACTGTCAACTTCATTGTATTTGATCTATGAGAAAGCAATTTGCTATTAGAATAATATATAGTCATTAAATGTACAAACTATATGTTGGTATATTAACATTTGTCATTCTCGATTCTAAGACGGTATGCCACCCGCCCTGCGGTTGCTTTAGCGACAACGAGCCCTTTGACAATCGAGCACTTCCGGAATCACCCTCTGAACAAGCGTTGTCATGGCATTTGTTTACGCGTAGCAACCCCGAGGAACCCATGATATTTCCTTCATAGATATCGAAATTCTGATTTTAATATACATTCATATACATATCACAGTTTAACAGAATGGTTTTATTTGCTTTATAGCCGTGCCGAGACGGTGTGCTACCCTCCCTGCGGTTGCTTTAGCGACAACGAGCCCTTTGACAATCGAGCACTTCCGGAATCACCCTCAGAGCAAGCGTTATCATGTCATTTGTTTACGCATAGCAACCCCGAGGAACCCATAATAATTCCTTCATAGATATCGAAATTCTGATTTTAATATACATTCATATACATATCACAGTTTAACAGAATGGTTTTATTTTCTTTATAGCCGTGCCGAGACGGTGTGCTACCCGCCCTGTGGCTGTTTTAGCGACGATGAACCTTTTGACAACCGAGCACTTCCGGAATCACCCGCTGAGCAGAATTTGTCATGGCATCTGTTCACGCGTAGCAACCCCGATGAACCAGTATATGTTGAGATACCTGTGGATGGATCTATTCCTGTTATGCCGTAAGTAAAGTGTATGCTTCGGATATCGGAAATACTGATGAATCTTGTTATGCGACGGTACCCGTTAATGAATTAAGAGGTCTTAAATTTATATGGTTATAGTTTTCTTTATATATTATATTATCCTAATGAATGTAGATACATGATATATCTTGCCAATGATATATGTAGATTAAGTAAACACAATGTAGAACTATGTAAACTTGTAATATGCAATTTACCCCATTTGGTATGATTTTACATTATATGCCTCTCATGCCAGATTTATTATTTTATTGCTTGAATTATGTGTTTAAGGCGGAGCGCTTTATGTATCATATTTGCATGTTCTCATTTAAACAACGTATTGTTACTTTATTATTTGTTGAAGTGATGTGTACGACCCCTCAAAGCCAGTCAAATACATCGCTCATGGTTGGAATGCTGGACCACTTGGCATGTACGAGATGAAGGATACCTTCCTCAAAGTAAGTCAATGTCTGTTAAAAACGGAAATATACAATATGTTGTTTTGAAATATTGTATTTATCTTAAACATAAACCATGAATTTCTTTTAAGAGGGCTCATCATTTTAATTGATTCTATGAACAGAACTAAGTATAATAAATGTACAAGTATTTATCCGGAAATTAGCACACTATTTTAAATCACATAGCCGCACAGTATACTTTGCGAACATCTCAATTTTCTTTGTTATTTCATAAAACCAAAATAGCTTCTTTTCAAAAACACACAGTTCTATTTCGCATCATATATATTTGTTGTTTATGTCCAATCTATCCACTCATCACAAGCAATGACTTATGGTTAACATTTGTTGTTTTTTACTATTATATTATTTTAGAATTTCTTCGATCAATAGCTGCTGTGCTTTGTATTACAAACAGCATAGTCAGTCGATGACGTTGCAGCGCCTTTGCACCGATATATGTGATAAAAACTGAGCTACAAGTCCCATTAAAAAATATAGCACTGTGTTAAAATGCATGTATTTTCATTATTTATATAATTTTATTAAAACAGAATATATTCAATTGTCCGATTTTTATCCGACATCAACGCAATGATTTTTGACTGGCAACGAAATACATATGCTGTCATCAATGTGCTTTTTCATTATGTTTATTAGTTCTTTGACGTGAATGTCTTGGTCATCGATTGGCAACGCGGTGCCTTTGCTCCAATCTACCCACGCGCCGCTAGCAACGCACGAGTAGTTGGTGCCTGCAGTACGGTCCTTTCCGCAGATTGGCATAAGGACGATCTCAATAGCACACATTGCATCGGTAAGCACAAATCAGTTTGTTGCTCTAAACGACGTGTCTATTTTTTTTATAAATGGAAATGTCCTGCTCTTAGAATAATAATAGCGAACAATTACTGGCATTCGAATATGACATTAGGTCAATCTCAACAGCAGGCACTACATGTGTAACAAATGGATTCAAAGTATCAACGTTACTTAATATGGTTATCCAAATGTTAAATTAATCTAATTAATTTCGTATCCCGTATGATGAAACGCTAAACTAATATTAAGTATACACTAGATAAACATGCATGATATTCTGTTTAAACAAGGATTCAGTCTCGGCGCCCAAGTGTGCTCCTACATGGGCAAGGAAGCAGAAGGGAAATTGGAAAGGGTGACTGGTAAGTGATTTTAATGCAAATAGCATTAATATTTTGAATGATGAAACTTATGTTTATAATCACTCCGTATTATCCCGTCGTTGCGCGTGGTGTCTGTTGGATTCATATGAGACGACACTCTTAACTTTATCTAATGTTTTCATATAGGTGAACCAATTTACAAATGATTACGTAAACGTACTTATGCATTCAACTAGCCTCTCCGGAATGCAGTGTTTGATCGTTTTGGTCACATGTCTACAATCTACAACATAGAGCAATCATTTTTCTTACATGTTCATGTTCTAATGGCATTTTGCTTTTAAGGACTCGACCCCGTCAATTCATGGTTTCCTTTTAACTATAATCTTATGTGTATTTCGTATCTATCCGCATATTTGAATACCAATTCACATTATAACATCAAACGACATATGTTGAACTCTTTATGATAACGAAGATCTACCCTCAACCGGTCACATATCGGAAATTGTAATTTACATTGACCCATTTTGACATTTGTCAAAGGTCTACACCCAGCCGGTCTTTGGTTCTCATACAATGACAGTCTCTGTGTAGGCATGGTTTGCATTTACTTAATTGACCTTGTCACACTATTTGCCTCGGTAGCACCAATAATTTTCAATCCCATTCAATCTAGATCCAATTAAATGAACCATGTCGTTTCTATAGCATAACCTGCACCATAATTTATCGTATAGCCCATGTGTCGTCTCATCCGGTCCCTGGTTTTCTTACATAGACCGCATCTCCGCTTCGACATTGGTGAAATATTACTCTTACCGCAATCACACAAGGACTGGGCTTAGCAGTCAGCCTTTTCGGAATTATTCAATGTTTACCTGCGCTCGATATGTTTTATCAATCTTAATAAGCCTAAACCTTCATGAGATTTCACCAGTTATATTGGTCACACTAAAAATAAATGAATTTATCTTATCTCTCACAGGTCTTGACCCAGCCGGTCCCTGGTTCTCCTACAACGACAGCCGTCTTCGCATTGACATTGGTGATGCATACTATGTTGACCTCATTCACACCAACGGCCTAGGAGCAATCAACCCGGGTCTGGGTCAAGCTGTTGGTCATGTTGACTTCTTCCCCAACAATGCACGAAGGCAACCGCCCTGCGGGAATAACACATGTGAGTGCTACAATTTATATTGGTATATTTGTTATTTTTCTTAAATAAAGCTAACATAAAAACACACTCATTATATGTTATAAGTGGAAAAAGTTTAAAGTCACATGACATAAAATTCAATAGATATATTACTATTGTTTTAATTTGTTTTGGGTTGAGAGACTTTATGTAAGTCACCTCCCTCTTTGATTGTCATAATACTTTTGAAATTGTAAATGGACCATGCCACTGAAATCAATGTGACTTTTTGACACACAAAACTAAATATTAAAGTGCTGTTACTAATAGTATCAGTGGTGTTGAAATAAATTACAATATGAGCTAAATTGAGGAGTGTACTCTTTGAGTGTCTGTGACTAAGCAGGTGTTATGTTAGATAGCAACTAATTGCATCTTGTTGATGTATTGAATAAGTGCATTCATGCAAAATGTACTTGTACAGTTACTAGTTCATATACACTAAAAATAAGAGTTATGTTATGTCAGTGTGTATGTGTGTGTAATGATATAATACTTACCATTTAAAACGCGCCTAATTATCTTTTAATTGTTTTGATTTTATTCATGTCAGCTTGTGACCACGGTATTTCTGTTCGCTATTGGATCAACTCAATGGAATTCCACGACACCTGTCCTTACTACGCCTATCCTTGTGAATCAGAAGAGGATTCGGATGCCGTAAGTAATAATTTTGAAGAAAAAATACTTCTAATCAATTTTGGCATATTTTAGTGTCTAATGCATATTCAAAGATGCTATTAAAATGAAGAATTTTATAGATTCGCTGTGCTGACTTGAATTTATGAATACATTTTTGCTCATTGTTCTTATAAAAACTGGCATATCATATATATAAACCTATGTACCTATTTGATATTAGGCGAAATACTTTTGATTTTTCGGAGTAAAAATCTATTTTGTTAATTCAAAAATAATAAATAGATAAGTTTTATCAACAAAAATTAGATAAATATATTGGGATCGTTACCGAAAACTGTTTTAACTCTTGACATTTGAAGATAAAGCAGATTTTTTTAGCAATTTGTGTATTGCGATACAATTCATTCAGTCAAAGGACATGTTTTTCACTAATACAGTGCCTATGTGAAACCTGTGAAGAAGGCGTCGACTGCCAACTCATGGGCTACTACAGCATTGACTACCCGGGCCAAGGTGTCTTCTTCCTGAGAACCACCGACGAATCGCCATATTGTGAAACAGACGCTGATGGACCATGTGTGCCTGTTACTGAGGCGACACCCATTCTATAAAATACAAGATTATCCTATATTGTGAGGGTCGTTTGACGTGTACAATCAATAATGTGGAGAAAATATATAACTATAAATGTGGATAAGAAAAAAAAATACAAATAACAAAATATCACTATTGTTTTATTTGTTGTAACATGTGAGTTATTGATAGATATTCTAGCAGTTATGTTCATCAATATCACTGCAAAATAAAATACAGGATTAACCTATATTGTGGTGGATAATTAATTGCTGAGGTTCACGTATTAATTCAATTCAGTGTTGAAGTGTGTTTACTTACTTTAGTACAATACATTTATGTCATAGCGGATTAAGGATGAATAAATTAATCAAAATCGCATATTGTTATATTTTGCGTTTGAACTGTCTTTTAAGCAGCCACCTGCTGTCATCGTTGCGTTTCTAAAACATAATAATGGATTGCTCATGCTAATGCGTGTTTTTTTTCTGAGGATCACCGACGAATCGCCGTATTGTGAAACAGAGGCTGACGGACATTGTGCGCCTGTAACCGAGGTAACGCCCATTCTATAAGATACATGATAAACCTATATTGTGGTGGTTTGTTGATAGATTCAGGTTAATGTATCAATTTAATTCAGTTTGGAATTGAGTTTACTTGGTAAAACTATAAACAACTCATTTATGTCAAAGCGGGTTACGCATAAATAAATGTATCAAAATATTATATTGTTGTTTTTTTGCGTTTGAACTGTGTTTTAGTAGACACCTGCTACCATCGTTGTGTTTCTAAAACATAATTTCAAGATTATATCGATTCCACAAGCGATATATATTTTCTGAGAATAACTGACGAATCACCATATTGTGAGATAAATGCAAACTGTTTGTCTGTTATTGGGGCAACTCCCATTCTATAAGATAAATGAATCACTTTTATTATGGTAGTTTGTTGATAGGTTCAGGATTACTCATTTGCTAATTCAGTTTTGAAGTGTGTTTACTTGTTAAACCTATAATACAAAACCTTTATGTCATAGCGGATAACGGATAAATAAATTAAAAAACTGGTTTTTGTAGAAACTAGCTGCCATCGCTGTGTTTCTAAAATATAAAATTTAGATAGTATCGATTACCCAGGTCAAGGCATGTTCTTCCTGATAACAAATGATGAATCACCATATTGTGAGAGAGACGCAAACTGTGTACCTGCTACCGAGGCCATACTCATTTAATAAATACATTAATACCCTATATTGTGATGGTTTTGTGGTAGTTTGTTGATAGGATAATTAATTATTTGCATTCAGAAATAGCTATGTTGATAGTAACATCTATCCAAATAATCATTCTTAAGTACATTCTTTTTGAAAAAAAAACACATATATTTCTAAGCAGATTAATGATAAATGAAATATCAAAACAGTTTTTGTTTTTCTTTTTCTTTCTGGAAGAAAACCAGAGTAATTGTATATCCTATGATGGGTAGGGTAGTTATTATTTATCAAGTTCATTTATAAATTTCAGTCAGATTGCTCTATTGTTTGTGAAAACAGTTCAAATAGTAAAATACCTTATATTTGAAAAGAAAAAAATGCCAATCTGTATTACGAATAAACTAAAATTATATTATAAGATATCATCGGATTATTCAAGCATAATATAGCATTTTTATAATAACATTTATACAACGAACTTATTTTAAAAAAAAGAAATAGGTTTTTTCATGTTCGAATAATGGTGCATTTGATACAAATATGATTATTCCTAAACATAATCAATTTACCCACTTAGTGGGTAGTTCTTGCATGTTGAGTATTTTGGGTTTCGTTCGATCATCAAATTTGAAATCGAGTATGATCACCCCTAGCCCCTAACAGCAAAACCGTAAATTTATTCAAACAATCCTACGCTACACATAAAAGAAACGTATACTCATTTGTTTCGTTCGCTGAATTTCAAGTGGTTTTCTGATTATCGAAAGGTCGGCAATTGATACAAATATCGTTGTTCTTATATAAATAAATTTCCATGAGGACCTTTCATCGACCATAATTCGGAGATTATGAATATTTCAGTTATTTTAAGATTAACCTTTACCTACGTTAAGCTGGTTTAAAATCTTGGAACGCCTAAATCTATCTAGAAGTTAGAAACAACTGATTGGATCACTAATAGGTGGAATGGTTCATCTAATTACTCTATACAATAAAAGTAATTACAAATAAAAACCGTAACTGTTTTGTTACTAATTGGTATGGTATGCCAAACCAAGAACATAAATCATACATATTGCAACGTTATTATGGATGTAATGCATTCATGTTAAAATGTAATATTTTGCTCATATATGACATATTTCGAAATATGCTACCAGACAACAGTACAGTGTGCATATTCATTTACAATTAATTAAATAAGTCGAACCAAATTTTGCAACCTTTTTAGCTAATAAATTCTACAATATATGTATTCTCATATTTTAAACTTATATTTTTTGCTTATTTTCCTAGTTTTGTTCTGAATAAAGTACATAGGTCCTGTTGCCTCATATTGATCCTATAGTATCTGCCCTCATTGATGAAATTCTATAGCGCATTAATAATAAATGTGAAATGGTTATTCAATACAAAAATGCAAACAAAAACTCGTTTATGTGCAAATTTGAAATGCTATGGTTTACAAGTGGTTTGACAAAGCGATCAATATTGTGCCGATTTTCTTTAAAAAAATCATAACTGTGATATAATAGCATTCGACAAAAAAGCTACAGTCAAACGTTATACTTTCTTATCCAAATTAAATGTCGGTACCACAATACAAACGTAATATAGTGGATCTAAAATTGAGATGTAAACAATCGTGGAGTGAAAAATGGTTTTATTGTTTATAAAACAGCAATACAAAAAATAACAAAACAATATAAAATAGGGTTTGTATACAGTCACACAATATAAAATAACAATATACTTACAAAATATAGGACCAAAAATCATAAACAATCTCATCACTGATATTTTATAGTAATAATAAAACTTCATGCGTTTGAGGATATATACTTGATTGCTAATAAACTAGGCATACATTATAACGGATCTTTTCATGCTCTTATAAAATGGGTTGATATTTATGTCGGTCTTAATGGATTTCATAATAACAAGCTATAAAGCTGTTTAATTCAAATAGATTGTTTCTATTATCTTTAATAAAGTAAAAACTGATATGCGTAATTTGTCAATAAAGCGTTCATGATTTTGTAGTACAAGCTTTTATGGAAGAAATCTACAATCACGTTGTATGTCGTTTAACTACATATTTAATAGTCATTTGAGATATTGATGTTGCTATGATGAGTTTTGTTGTTGTCCGTGTCCACAAAATCTGGGTTGGCCGTTCTGTTTTTCTTAGGAAAGTCCACCAGGCCAGCTATAAAAAGAAAGGAAACAATAATTGCCTTATATCTTTAATTTGGTAATTCCGTATCACCAAAATCCATTTATTTATTAACTTATATAACTATATAATATATAACTCATAAACCACAGAAGCAGTCGCACAAGTGACTCAAAACACAAAACACCTATATGTTTGCATATGTTTGCATTGATTTCATTTATCGAAAATTTTAATTTACATTAACATTGAATGTTTTTTTGTTGTTCGTGTCTGTATTAAGATATTCTAATATTTTCAATATTAAATCTAATAGCGAATCTTTTGTTACTTTGATGATTTTAACAATAATCAATATTGCCAATAACCTACTTCGACTGTGTGCAGTGTTTGAATACCAGTCATCCAGATTGTAGCCAGTGTAAACGGGAACCTGTGATTTGTGGTGGTAAATAGTGGTGTCTCGCACCCTTGTTTTCCTGCAAAAAAAAACAGTCGAGTATTACCATTCATAAATGTCGAGATGCTATGTTTATAAATCTCATTTACTGCTTATACTAGTACACAAAGCTAATTTGTGCATACAAAAAAGCCATTTTAAGTTTTGCTTCATGTTTTAATGTACTGCCAGAATCCACAACTGAGCAATATTGCCAAGATTTCAAGATTTTGTTTTCAAATAAACTAGATTATCATGGTATTTTTATTTTAAACATCGGGATATAACACCAGTGATTCGGAAAAATCGGCAAAACGTACTCATATATTCAAGAATAATCGTTTTCATAAAACGAGTAAAGTGTGATTTTAAGGTTTGGAGCTTTAATATGACAATGAATACTACAGATACTGCGTTGGCTGGTACAATTGTATAAGGACATTTGATGGATGTCTCTCCTTTTACCATCGAAATTCATCCTGTTAATAAGTTTTTATTTTCAAAACAAAAACAAATACACAACTAAAATTTGCTCGTTTGAAATAAAATCACTCACTCTTTGTTCTTGTGGCGAATAACGCAGAACGCAATTATTCCGATGACTAGGAGAATTACGAAAATGATGACAAATACGATCAACACTGAAAGAAACCAAAACCAGGTTGAATATGATGTGGCGATTGACTTTGTCGCTTGCATGAAAACCGTTAAAACAAGTACCATACAACTTATTATATCCTGATAAACTATTTCATTTTTACAAATTATTATTAAACAAATGATAATAAATCATTATAAATTGATACAATGAATTTCAAAACATGCACTTTTTGATACAAAAACACAGAATCACTCATTTTAACTATAATGATAACACATTAAAATAGAAGACAGCGAATAAATTATTTCAGAAAAATGCCCACATTACTTTTCATTAAGTATAACCTACAGATTTCCAATGTTTCTAAATCATCATCGTCATTGTTATTTGATGATGCACCAGCACTGGGTGAATCAGCAGGTGCATTTCTAAAATAACAAATTTAAGTAAATTAACATATTATTGTGGACGTAAAAGCTTCAATGATGAGATAGTAAGGTATACTGCTTTTGAAGACATGCGTTTGGATAACTTATACCATATTCTGATTTACAAAACCTATAGATACCAATCGATTTCTATGTGAATAATATAGATTCATATATGATTTAATGAAATACAAACTATTGTACTATATCGTCAATTGTACTATATCGTTTATTTGAAAACGAAAGATAAATCTAAGTTTTGGTTAACGAAAAAAAAAACGATTAATATTTTGTTGCTCTATCATACAAATAAGCACATTATTTATGACAGTTTCACACCATGGTCATTACAACTTAGGTTTAACATATAACTGATATCTACTTTATAACATACCCGTCAGTAGTTGTTGTAGAACTTGAAGTTGTTGATGTTGTGCTCGATGACGTTGTTGTAGATGTAGATGCTGTGGTCGAGCTTGGCTGTGTTGTTGTTCCTGTTGATTGCATTGATGTTGGTGTAGGTTGACTTGTCGTGGATGTGGGCGTTGATTGAGTAGAACTGCGAGTTGTCGATGTTGTAGGTTGAGTTGTGGTCGTGGTAGGTCTAGTTGTCGATGTTGTAGGTTGAGTTGTCGCTGTGGTAGGTCTAGTTGTAGTTGTGGTAGGTTGCGTTGTGGTTGTGGTTCGTTGCGTTGTGGTTGTGCTGGGTTGAGTTGTGGTTGTGGTAGGTCGAGTGGTTGTCGCTGTGGTTGGTAGAGAAGTAGTTGTGGCAGGTTGAGTTGTGGTTGAGGTAGGTTGCGTTGTCGTTGTGGTAGATTGCGTTGTGGTGGTTGAAGGTTGAGCAGTGGTTGTAGTAGGTTGAGCTGTTGTAGTTTCACGTCGAGTTGTAGCTGTGGTAGGTTGAGTTGTAGGTGTGGTTGGTTGCGTTGTGATCGTTGTTGTAGGTTGAGTTGTTCGCTGTGTGGGTGTTGCAGTAGTTTGAGCAGGGTCGACTAAATAAACATTATGATAATTGTAACATATTTTCATATTCTATCCATACTTATATTGCGTTCAATCAAGTTAATGTTACATAAATATGAAATATGTTATCATTATTACGGATAAATAAAACACCATAAAACGGTCACACGTTTGAATGCAGTATTAATGAACGATTACAATAAACATGTATATGAAATTGCATGACTCATCCCATAACAATCATGGCACTTACACTTATCAATTACCGTGTTTATAAACACAGCATACAAAATGCATTCATGTCCAGGACTAGATAATGTTCACTGGCGTTAACTAGGTTCGCTAGGTTCACCAGTGAATCAGGTCAAATTTATGGTTCGCTACGTTTGCTACGTTCACCAATGAACCGAGTCATGGCCCCGTTCGCTACGTTTGCTAGGCTCACCAAAGATTGAAGCGAAATAAAGGCATACAAAATCATTGCGTCACAATACATTACATAGTTAAATATCATGTTTTGTTTACGTCATAGCGTTTAGCATTCGTGACGCAATAAATAATTTGAATATATACAGTGATTTTCTTTTTTTATATATAAAATGTTTTTACTTATCAATATTAAACAAGTTAATGCATTTTGAAAATAAAGAATCATAAATGACGCGAAGAAGAAGATGAAGATAGAGAAAAAAAATATACGGTTATGATAAAAAAAATGAATAATGTGAAGAAGCAAGACAATCAATATTTCAGGAAATAGCAATTAAACAA
>LQRL01144413.1:3096-13181 GCA_001703475.1 Hydroides elegans | reverse complement strand
GCCCCCCCCCCCCCCCCGGGGTGGACCCGAAGAGCTAGGTCGGTCACAAGGGGGGTGTACATCTTCAATATATATATAATATATTCCAAAATGTTTTATGTTAATCGGTTGAACCCCCTAAGACAAGATCAGTGTACAAAACAAAGAAAAATCAGTAAAAATGCTGTGGGGGCCATATTCTATGACCCCCGGGGGCAAACCGGAAGTGCTAGGTCGGTCACAAGGGGAGGTGCACATCTTCAACATATATATAATCGATTTCAAAAGAATTCAGGTCGATTGGTTGAAAACCCTAGGACGAGTTCATTAAACAAAACATAGCATATATCTGTGAAATGCTGTGGGTGGGGCTATGTTCTAAGACCCCCGGGGCCGAACCGGAAGAGCCAGAACAAGGAATAATTTGTAAATTTCAAAATGCCCACACCGCCCCCAATTCGAAGGGGTATTGACTCTCGTATATGTCCATGTTTGGAAAATCACAGCTTTTATGCGTGTTAAGCCATTTTCCGGTGGTGGAAAGTGTCAAAAAGCACAGCTACACACCAATACCTCTCATTGGAACCTATTCACATGTATCTACGACCATATGTTACAAATAGACAACCTGGAAAAGCTCATGTTTTGAAAAACCGATGTTTTAGGAAGTTTCGGCTATATTCGGCCACACTTCCGGTAACCGAATGTAGCCGAAACTGCTAAAAAGCACATCTACACACCAAAACCTTTCATCCGAGCATATTCCCATGACTCTACAATCATTCGTTACAAAGATGCAACCCGGAAAAGAACCGATGACGGACGGTTAGACGGAAAAACGGACAGACGGCTAACGAACGAATGAACGGACGGATGGACACCCCAAATCTATAGGTTGGGGTTAGGGCCTTAAACACTCATGTGCACTTAAAAAAACTCATGTGCATTTGCAAATATTCAATTATTATCATCAAGTTCCGAGGATGCAAGTGATCCAAAACGATATTAAAACAAGCCTAGATGTTGAAAATCCATGCATCCATATTTGAAAAAAAATATATAATAATGTTGGAGTTTTGACCAAATTATCAACATTATCAAATCCGAATCAATCACGTCACACATTAAGTTTAACAGGCCAATGCAAAGTCTATAATCTAATAAAAAAACAGAGATGACGGACGGACAGACAACCTGATGCCCAACCTTGTGGTCTAAAAACATTATATAATCCATAACTCACATTTAACACACGTAGTTCTGTCAACCGGGCGGACTTGGATTACACCGTCGAACGCAAAATTAATCAGCCAAAACAAGCTTCTGTGTGGAACCAGCTAAACAGATCCGTTAATTGACTGTGCTGTAAGCCTGAATTTAAAAATAGTCAATATCTATATATAAATAAGTTCAAACACTTTTAAAGATAATTTTATCTCAATTGCTGAACAAAATCAAAAGTGTCATTTCGATCCACTTGATGCATCACAATTATACTCTTTGAAATGTATCTTTGAATGTTATCACAAAATCGCATATTTCACCAAGGTGGAGGCGCAATAATCAATCCGTAATCCCTAGTCAATAAACGGAGGCGCATCTCTTTCTCATATCACAAAAAATGTTTTTTCGCAGAATGCATGCGCCAAAAAATATAAGCATTTATAAGGGATGTACATAAGCGATCGGATGATTACGTGTGCGACCGTCGTATCGTCCGTCTAAGATGACACTTGTGCAAGTGTGAACGTTAATTTGATTAAAAAAATATAGTTATACATAAATATATTTATATCCATAAAACTCCACAAGCGCCTTTGGCGCTCGCATTTAACATGTTATTTTCAAATTGAGTAGCTCGCGAAAAAATGCCTTTCGCCACGCAAGTATTAATTCTGATGAACGTGGCGCATGCGCGACCAACAATTTTTGTTTAAGGTGAACTCCTAAAAACAGTCATACTTACCTTGAAATTGCAATGTTTTCTTCTTAATGTGGTGAGTATTCTTCATGTGTGTGCGTCAAATTGATCGCCGGAGCACGAGGGTTTCTGAAAAAAAAATATGTGATGAGATCAAAATCAAGTTTTGTATTCTTTAGCAAAAGGTGACAGGCATCAAATTTTTAGTAATTCTTTTGAAAATTCTGAAGGCATTAAAAACCCTAGCAAGTCTCAATCGCACTATTTGTTCTCAGAATCGAGAATTTCAGGCTAATCCCAAGTCCATTTTCACGCAGCGGAAGCTTATCCCGTTTTCACATATCCGGATTTTAAAAATGAAAGGCACCTCACCGAAGAAAAGCCTTAGAATAAGCACGTCATTCCAAATTTATGCATAACTTTTTGAACTGAAGACTCGTGGGAAACGAGCTGTATGTTTCTTATATACGAAAGAACCATACCGTTTTGTACTGGAGACGAGAAAAAAAATACTTTAATTATATACTCGAAGTCGATATCATTGATACTCTAAGGCTGGACATATGAAATATATATATCAACTCCCTGCATAAAATAACAGAGTTCTAGAACAAAGGACTCATATAAAAGTGCAATGGACAAACTACTGTATCTCTAATATTAACAGAATGACAGACGGACGGACAGACGGAAAGGCTGCAAAAAAATATAATGTCAATAGTCTCCCTATCATTTATAAAATAAGCAAGGAGGCATTTGTTAAACACGAAAAGGCCACAACCGCCCCCCCCCCCTAAGACTCGAAGGGGTATTTGATATTTCATATATGCTCAAGTTTTAAGAAAACATCGGCCAGCTTTCAACTTGACCGAAACTCTAAAACGACATATCTACCCTGAAAAACCTTTCATTTGAGCTTATAAACAAGTCTCTAGGATATTCCGTTCAAAGGCTAAAGCCCGTACAACCTAATATATCGAAAAACTTCCGGTGGCCGAGTTTAGCCGACACGGCCAAAATGTACATCTACACGCCAAGATCTTTCATTTGAGCCTATAACCATGTCTCTATGACCTTTGGTTCAAAAGTTGTAGCCCGTACAAAAAGCGATGACATACGGACGGACACCTGAACTCTATAGGCCCCAAACTTTTCAGGGTTGGGGCCTTACAAATACTTACATCTATCCACCATCTATCTTTTGTCGCCGTTGCATTTAATGATCCTGTGTTCATGTTAATCTGTAATGCATAACCTGAAAAATATCAGTATCTAAATTAATTTTCAACATAATAATTTATTCCAAGTTCATTCTTAATAAAAATCCAACTCAAGTACTAATCATTTCAAGCGAATAAGAGTTACGTCACCATTTATACACTTTAAGACTTTTAGTGTACCTCACATTATCCTATAACACCTTTAAAATGATTAAGTATTTATAACAAGGTAAGATATCTTCGCACAATTTAAGTATAGAACCGTTGACATAACAAAGGCTTAGGCTATAAACTCGTTTACACAA
This sequence comes from Hydroides elegans, assembly GCA_001703475.1. NCBI lineage: Eukaryota > Metazoa > Annelida > Polychaeta > Sabellida > Serpulidae > Hydroides > Hydroides elegans. The sequence goes on along the minus strand of LQRL01144413.1, from coordinate 9,756 downwards.
GTATAACCCCGACAAAACAATTAATGCGTTGATCTACGCAGCCTACATTTGCCTCATAGACTATGATTTAACATAAATTTCTATATACTGATCAAACACATATTTGTTAGAAAAATTATTTTGCGTGATCAATTACTCACTAACAAATGCTAAAAGTTATTTTCCACAAGGCCAAATGTCAATATAATGATGTATAACTCATATAGGAAGCATTTGTTTGTGTTATTCAATATACGATTACAATACCCTTTTTTCGAACTTCATGTTGCAGCAAAATGTAATAAAAATGACACTTACTTTATGTCGCGTAGTTTCATTTTGTTCAACTTCTTAAGCGAAAAGCATTCTTTCAATTCAATAATTGCAAAATGTGCTAATTTATTAAAACTAACGTTTTTTTACGTTTTCTAAAACGCGAATGTAAACACATGTTGTGGTTATATTTCTCGGCCTTGACCTTAGTTTTTGCGCATGCGCAACAGCGGTGACAAAATCGGAATATTGTTCGTGAAAACTTATCTGCCCAAACGCTCTCCGCGACAGATCTTCTTGAGATGAGATATCGATAAATATAAAGGATAAAGATCCTTTCCATAATTGTTTGTTTCCATGATATTTATCCGTCAAGATTACAGAATCGGGTGAAATCCGCGCCTGATTACTGCGATTTGATGGTGGGTAATATCTACATGCGGTTTATAACCCTGATCCATAAGAAATATAATTCGCAGAAAAGCTATAGTAGATTTTAATAACGTACACATATAAGCTTATTCATTTCAGTAGAATTTACTAGATGTTTTATCCGTCCAAGCATATGGAATACACATTCACATACCTGTAAATAGAGACACTGCGACCGCCATAAGCATAGACGTCCTTGATCTTTCCAGATGCGTCCAGTCCGTCCACAACGCTCACCTCCAGGCGCCCGAGTTTCGAATCGTCGCCCAGCATCTCGACTATTGCCTGGGGCATCGCCGGACTTAGCAGGTTGTCTAGATGAAAAGAGAATAGAAGATATGCAACAAGAAAGGTTTTGAGAAAGATTTGTTTTGAGGGCAGTGAAAGGGGTAATTTAGAATGTTTAACAGCGTTTATAGTTGCTACATTAAAAACGAGGTTACGATTTAAAATGTTTTGTTATAAAATATGCTCAATATTAATAAATGGGTGACTCCATATTGAATATGGTATGAATCATCGCCTCAATCCTATTTGCAAATTTGTATCATTTGCTCGAATATCCAGCATCACCCCGAATGTTTTCTTACCATTGACAAGTGTTTCTCCACGCTCGCTTTCGGTCCAGGGTTCAGTCAACCCTAAGTCAGTGTCATATTCTTTTGCGTCTCCCTCGTTGGCCGTCATTAGGTAGTCCGTCCCATCGATGTTGATGAATTTGATCGCGTCCGCCAGGTAGAATGACCTAATCGGCCAGTTGGATATGTTGATGTTCACTGTAGGGGAATAGGGATATTTTGTCAATATGCATTACTACTTTTTAATAGTATTTAAACCCTTTTGTCATTCCTATAATTTAGGGAAAAAATGCCATACTGAACGTCTCAACATAATTTAAAACCATGTCCATATCCATTATTCGGAAACTCGACCGCAAATGAGCCAAGTTATAGATACGACCGAAAAAAGGTCGAGAGTTTTCGACAGGTCCTTATTTCGACCATAAAGCCAATAGTGCATTTTCACTTCAGATGATATTGGAGTGGCTAACAGAGATCAGCCGATACATTCATCTGACTGAGGATTTCTACCCAGAGAGTAATTTTGGTTGACACTTCGGGGGTTCCCGGATAGAAATGGAACAGAGACCGATTACGGTCTTTAGTTTCTGAGCGCTGGGTTATATTCATGGGAACGTTTAAATTTATGTATTTCATTTATCAAAAGAAAGAAAAAGAAACAGCTGACGAAAACAATTAAAATCAAATTGAGCATCTCATTGAAATGTATGTATTCGTCTTTTGAAAAAACTTATAATGGCATTACCACCATCGTCGTCACTTGCATCCAGTCTGTTGTCCTCGAAGAACGACTTCTCGCCCATCGCGTATATGTCCACCCAGCTCAGCGCCGCGATGTCCAACACCGCGATCGCGTTATTTTCCTACAAATGAAAAAAAAACGACGTGCAGATAGTTTTTTTGGCGGATGGGACAAAGTGCGAGGTGCATTTTGTGCTTTTCGAAACCAAACAAATCAAACGGCAGGCGCGGATCCAGAAATTATTGAACCTGGGGGCGCAACTGTATAAATTATCAGGCTGAACCGGGGGCGCACATTTATTTTTTTGTCTTACATATAACAGCGAACAGGGGGGGGGGTGTGCGCCGGGTGATTTGTATGGTAAATCCGCGCCTGAACGGCTAGGTAGCATTTTTGTAGTTTCCCATAAAATAAATATATTGAAAAACAAGTTTGTAATGGACATAAAAAAACAAGTAAAGGCTTCCAATGTGGCCAGAACCTAATTAATTGTTTTGAAGTATTTATCTTAGTTTATGATCAAGATGATATTTAACATCTCCATGCAAGATTGAATCGGAGTACCTGGAGCGTAAAGTAAGCGTATGCGTCATCATAACTCAATGCTACATTTTCAGGTTCCAGGTCCTGTGAGAAAGTGGTAGGGTTAGCAGAGCTCTCAAACACCTTGCGAACTCCCTTCGCTATATAATCGGCTTCCCTGAAAGAAATGTTTTTATAATTATAAATTATTTATTGAGCATTTAAAGATCAATAAATAATTTGAAATTATATTTCTTTGCAATGACATATGCCACGAGTTTCGTTGATTTTTTTTCCGCAATGTGAATGTGGATCTTATCTACTCTCATTATACATATACAATAATTTAATACCTACTTGTCATTAAACGAAGTAAAATTCACAAAAGTATAGATGGGCTCAGCCGTGCCGGGGTCTCCTTGGAAATCAACGACGCCGGCCCCGCCCTCGAAATCGGTGAACACGCCGTCCACATTTCTCGGCTCGCCCTCAATCACAACAATCAGTTTGCTGCAGTCTGAGGTGAAATGCGCGCTGTCGGGCACCGCACCAACTATGGAGGCAATTTAAGATGGCATGAAAATGTGGTGAAACATTCAATTATAGATAGTGCCATGTTTGAACTTAACTGTGGCATTCTTTTACGTCTCCCTAAGATTTTATACCCAAATATTATTTCATGTAGGCACAATACGATGCACAATTATGATGACGCCCCATTTTCACTGTCATTCTAATTTTCATAATTATCGAATGCAATTAAATGTATCGCAATACATTAGACTAGTTCGCTTCATACATGGGGCGACTCGGTCAGCAAAGGCCAAGATGAAATTTGCGTCTACAGTGAATGGCCTTACCCGTGATGTCATAGAGCAGAGTCATAGTGGGATCGGCGGTGGGGTCGTAGCGCGAGTAAATCAGAACATTTCCCTCAGCCGGTGAATCGATATTGTCAACACCTACAGCTACCCAATCCTGAGAATAATAATGAAATTGATTAAAATATTTATTGCAGCTATCCAATCCCAGGATTGATTAACGAAAATTACATTCAACTTGACCCGATTTCAAAATTCTATTCCATAATAATAATTAGTGTTCTCAAATGCTTCATTTGATTATGATTTTCACCTTAAATATATGACATGGACTCCGTTATGTATATACTGGTCAACTTGACCGAATAGGGCTTTCGTAAAAAAAAACTTCCAATATATGCGGTCTTACCCCGCAAACGTCGATGTCGCAAATGCTTCCCGCTCCTTCATTGAATAACGTGACGTAGCCTGCAATCATCGGGTCCGTTGCCTCATTAAAGTCGATGATGTGGATCATATTGTTTCCTGAAAGAAAGCATAAAATAATGAGAGCATATCATATTTTAAACATTTTTTCTGCATAAGTTCTAAAATAATAACGATGTAAGCCACTTTATTAACCATAACATTATATAATAAATTTACTTATGGTTAAAAAATAACTTTGAAAGATAAAACCTAAACCAACTGATAGACTTTAAAATATAGAATTAAGCATCTACAAAATCTGAAAAAAAAAAAAGAAATACAGTCGATACTCACCCACAGTATAAACATAATAATTGACGGGATCGACAGCCAGCTGTTCCGCGACGCCCGCGTCATACACGAACTCATCCGGGTCTCCATAGCGCAAAGGCACGTACAGCGTCGAAATGTGATTCAAACGGTGGTTGGCGCGCACCGCTCCAAGGCACAACAGGGCACAAAGGTACGGAAAGTGTGAAGACATCGTCGATATGCGTAGCTATCTTTAGTAGACGTGACGGTTAACGTGATTGTGATTGGATTTTGGATGGTATTTATATTGGATACTTCGTCGGGAAAAAAAATTTATCTTACATGATAAATTTATGGGATTCTTAAGGGCACATGCATATGTTAATTGCTAAAAGGTAGACGTTGGGAGACTCTTCATTACAGTTAGCACATGTATTACTCATGACGGCCATGAGTGAATATTTTACATAATTAAGTGATAAAAGATAAAGAAAATGCCGGTATAACTCGTGCAAAATGGGCTTTGCTTATCTAACTGTACTTGAATAAAGCCCCAAGTGTCACTAACCCGAGGAATAAGGGACGTATGTTCCAGTTTGTATCGCATGGCCAATACTTTTTCTCTACTCATAAGTGTTATATAGAAACAATAGGAACAAAGATGCGCCCATTATGTATGGAGGCGCGAATATAGAAAATATTTAATCTTGGCGTCAATGGTATGAAATATCAGACCAAAGGGGGGTGGGACAATTTATTATTGTTAAAGCATACATGTATAAGAGCATGATAATTTTATTGGATTCTAAAGTGGACATACATACATGTACATGTATGTAGGGTTGGGGATATAAGAGCGATCGCTGCTCCCTTCGCAGTCCGCGACTGATGTACTTCACATTTCAAATATTTCATACCTGATTTCTTTAGTAGCGAGCTGTTCCCTGACGGTACCGGGGCATCAGCAATTATATATAATAAGGATATTAAATCAAAATATTTTGATGATATTTTTTTCCGAAATACTATTGATTAACTTCTTGATATATTTTTGAGCGCTTCATAAATGACTAAAACAAACACGCATTAAAATATCAAAGGGTCATTGTAACCTTGAATAACTGGTACATCAGTGCAACAATGTAACGGGTGACGACTCATGTCGTAACCTCGAAATAGAGCAATTTTACAGCTCTTATGAATTATAATCAATTTGTACATGCATAGAGTCTGTGAAACTTCCTACTTGATTTGATAATAATGATACAGTTCAGAAAGGTTAGACATCATGTGAATCAACGGGCGTTCCAAGCAACAATATTTCGAAGTTTAGAATGATAGCGAATTATATAACATGGATAGACTTTTAAACCTTAGAACCAAGTAATTAGCATATTATCCAGCATGACACACATGACATACATCAAAACTAGATAGGAATAACATATATGATATATACATGTAAAAAGCAATAAATTGATCGCTTAATATTCTAGTTCGGAAAGATACAAGATGTTAATATGATAATCGAAATAATTGTTAATAATGGAAAAAGTGAACCAAAATTCTTTGGGAGTTCGAGGGGACATTTAATGCATATAGACATATGTAAAAACATATGTAACACCCACAGTTTGTATATTTAAGCTTAGAAAAAACATTTATGTCACAAAAGCTTATAACAAATCGCTGCTTATAATTCTCATGTCTTCTTTCTAGAAGAGCACCTCACGAGCTGTTCCCCACAAAAGTTGTTCCCCACCAATTTTCTGCTGGCTTTGAAATTTTGAGAAAATTAATTCTAGTTTGGAGATTTGAGCAGTTTGAAAAACACCCTTTTGATAATTTCTTAATCTTTACGATAATTAGTGAGAATTATTATTTCGAAATTGATTAAACTTGCTTGCCATTGTCAAATAAACTGTTATTTGCCAGATATGGTATCTGGTTATATTCAACATTTCACTTTGCGCAAAACGTGTTCCTTTTTCTGTTCCAAGCTTGCAAGAAAATGAGAAACAACTCAGCTGGCTTGGAAAAAGGAACACCTTTTTGCTAAATTTAAATGTTCAAAAAACATTATTTTGTTGTTCTTCGTAATTATTATGTTGTTTAAAGCTAATTTTACGACTTTTTGAAAAATATGTCGTGGGGTGCCCTTCTTTCTATAATGCAATTTTTACTCTGTATATCACCCATAGTTGCTTTCTCTTGATATGATGATAACATAGTAGATGGGCCCATTCAGTGGTCTTCCTTGACATAGTTCCGCTCAAAATCTCTCAGGAAATGTATTTTGTAAAACTTTTTATCTAGGATAGCATTATTGCATTATATATTGTAAGGAGATAATTCTGCTTCAGCATGTTTCGAGGTCATGTTGAAACTAAAGAGACGTCTTCTTAATCAAAGATACCTAAGACGATCAGACTTGAGTAAAACAAAAAGCATTTATGTCACAAAAGCTTGAATAATGAACCTCTGCGAGATTCTCATGTCGGTTTCTATAATGTCACTTTTGCTATGAACATCAGCCATAATTATTTTATCTTGCTATGATGAACAAAGAAGAGGAGCCCATTCAATGGTA
>LQRL01144403.1:4218-22443 GCA_001703475.1 Hydroides elegans | reverse complement strand
AGTGTTCTCGTTTTACAAGCGCGATACGATATATATAGATATCGTAAGGCAGAATAGGGTTCAAGGATGTAAGTAAACTTCTCATCGTGGGATATTTTCACATAAATAAAGTTTCTTTTTTTTTTTCTTTACAGGATTGGGTAGTAATTTATCAAGGCCAACCCTCGCAGTGTAGTCTTAAGGTGGTCTTCTCTTATTTAATAGTTCCTCATAAATTATTCCACGTGAAAACCATCGATAACTAGAAACTCAAGCAAGAATTCAATAGCGACGGTGAACACATGCAAATGACAAGAGGCTTATTTCACAGTTTTTTTTTATCATACATGTATCGCATATAGCTCGTTGAAAACGAGGCACAATTACATTTTTTCTAGCTTTTTCATATGGCATTGATGTTTTATGAACAACACGAGGCTTTGGAAAATTCTAATTTTCTTATAGCTTATTTTATTTTGTTCATACCTTTTTGCTAAAACAACTACCAAAAGTAAGTATTTTGAATGACTGAGTCTCACAAAAAGAGAAGAATGCTTAGCACCCAAAAACTTTTTGCCAATGTCTTATGGATTGTACTTGCTACCAATGAGAACAGTAGGTTATGGTCTACGTATTCGCGATTCTCTATGCGTAAAGGTTTCCGCCATATTACTGAAAAGATATCAGGTCCCAGGGCTCAAACAAAAATGCTGACAAAGCCCAAGTTGCGAATTCAAACCCTGACGGATAGAATGAGACGACCACCCCATGACAAACACGAATAAATTGAGAACCCGATGGCCTCTGTATGAGTTGGATCGAATCCAACCAAAAGTAGATTAAAAAGAAGAGTTCTGGACCAAAAATCGTTATATTGGTTATTGCAAAGCAGAAACAAAATTAGTATAAAATAAACTGTTCTTTTCCATATTATATTTTTCATACGGGTTGATTAAGCCTACTATGAAAAAAAAAAGCACAAATCTCCATATCAAAAGATTGGTCCACAAAGGCGGTTTAAAAATCAATGCAAAACGTGCTTTATGGACTTCACACTCTTTTGTACGATCTCCCTTTTTGTGTGCTTTGGCGATAAAACACCAACCTGGTCGATTTTTTATCGGTCGCCTGAATCGAAAGCTCACATCAATGCCACGAACCATTTAGTTCAAGCGCTACTTGTATGAAATCGCTGCATCAAAAATACTTGGCCTTGGTTTACATATGCGTTTGAAAAAGCGCCATGATATTGTATGTACAGCTTATGAAATAGCTAAATCTAAAGCGCATAATTCTCCTTTTGCGGAGTTAACGTTGCATATATGCCACGGTATAGAAATACGGTGAATAATTAAAATATATTTGCGGTTTTCTTTGTTTAGTCAGTCGGACTACATGTTTCCAGCGAGATTGCCTTGCATGTGGGTTGAAAGCTGGAAAGCACAAAGGCCCCTATAGCGTTTGTGTGTAAAGTGTGTTTTTAACGCTGCTTTCACGCACAACTCAGCCGAAAAATACACACTTTGATAAACGAATTTCTTTTCCTTTTTGAGAATTCGAAAAATATCATACACAATTAATATAAACCACAAAATGTGCGTTGATAGCCGAAATATATTCAAAATGTTCAAAGTCTAGATTTTGCCTCATATCAACCTTACGACGACCATATTTGTCACGTAGAGGTTTTTGGGCGTAAGATGGTAGATTAGTTGGTAGCGTTTTTATTATTTTTTTTACGTACAAGGGTTTTTATATCATTCGTTATATTTATCAATGCATTATATATCTTAAATGCCAATATTGTAGCACATATCCTCCCCCGTTATCCTCTTACCTGTTCGCCGCCCAGATCAATCATCACCGGTTGCGGCGGCCCCCTGCTACTGCTCCCCCTGCTTTGCTGATGCTGATGATGATGATGCGCCTGCGCGGCCGCCGCGGCTGCTGCATGTGCTGCTGCCAAGTGGTTGGCATGGTGATGATGCAGGGCGCCAGTCACCGGAAGTCCGCCGTTCAACACGTGGGTCCGCAGGGTCATGGTGGGTCCAGTGTGTCCGGTGGTGGGAGGTTGGAAGGCGCGTCGGTCGGGGCTGTCGTTGTTTGTGCCGTTGCTATGGCGGTGGTGGTGGGACGCGTTGCTATGGGCGTTGGCGCCACCGTGGTGGTTGCTAGGGGCGCCGCCGGCGCCACCTCGGTCGTTGTTAGCGCCGCGGGCGGAGCGACGGCGGGTCACGGGGCTGTGAGAAAGATAGAGAGGATATGTAAATTTATATTGTAAACTAAGCATATATGAATGCTGTTGGGAAAAAATATGACATCGTTATTTTTTTTATGCCGAACTTTATATATGCCATTATATTATACATTACTCCCATTTAATGCATGTTAAGTCCAATTAAGATTAAGAAATTAAGAAGGATAATATAAGACACCATTCAATAAACACACACACGTTTTTTATTCAAGATAAATTTCAATTTCTCTCTCAAAACACTAACCCGAAAACTCATTTATATCTTTACCTATTCCTAAAACTCCGCGATACGCGACTACCCTTGCGCCGCCAAAACAGCACATTATACACGACCGTATCGAACGACCTGAACATCTGCCTCGGTTCAAACTGAATATTGAAATCCACTGCCATTTGTTCCAACCAATCAGATTGCTCTATGCCGATCGGACCGGATACAGACACCGATCGTAACTCGGACCGGATATCCGAAACGATCGCTTGGTGACTATGCATGAAACCGCTTATGAAGCCACTCAATGTAGTATTGAGAGTTTGTTCTAAGGATTGTTTGCTTATATAAGCAAGAAAGCGGAGTCGGTTTCGTGTAATGCGTTGCGATGGATCGAGTAGGACGGTGACGTATAACCAGAGGAAGGCCTCGCAGTAGAATTGGTCAAGCAGTTTATCGAACAGAGATATAATGTCAGAGAGATCGTTTGTGTAATATAAATGCAGATTGTTGAGGAAATTTTGAACACTTAGTGGGTTTTGATTCAGTCTTGAACTAGGCATATCCGTAACGGTTCTTTGCGTATATCTATTGTTGGAAGCGATGTTATCTCTGGAGGGATATATCTCCGAATGGGCCACACTTCCGGACACTGGATTCGAACCCCGGGGCTCTATACCAACATCTTCCCATGCCTCCCCATTCGATAAACCATGAATCTCCGAAAAACCCATGGAAGCACCAGTTTCGGAATTGACAACGTCCTCAGTTATATTATGGACCACACCCTCAGCTGGTGTAGCCGCCCTAGTATGAACCGAATGGAAATCCCCATTTTCATAATTGGCTTCTGCTGCATTGGCTGTTGCAATCCTATTGCAAGAAGAGGAGTCAGGGATTGTTGGCGTTATGTCCCTGTGACTCAAGTTATCATCACGCAACAATCTCATTTCAGTCGCTGCTTCTCCATTGTTGCAAAGCACACGTGACTCTTCTGTGCCTGCTGAACAAGGCCGGTGTAACGATTTCAAGCTACCCCCCTAATAATTACCTCCCCGGTAATCTGAAATCAATTTGAAGCTACCCCCCGGTAATCTGAAATCGATTTGAGGCTACCCCCAGGGTAATCTGAAATCGATTTGAAGCTACCCCCACCGATTTGAAACTACCCCCTTGTATTTTTTTGTTTATTTATATCTTTTAAGTCGACTAGTTAATTAATCGATATAATGTGACAATGACACCAAAATGTGGCGCACTAATCCCTTAGAAATTCTAAGTCTAAAAAGAGAGTTGTGTGCGTTGTATAAACAGAAGGGCCGTTAAGGTATGACTGATCCCTTATACGGCGAGGTTCTATTTCGTTTAGGTACTTACTTACTATTTTTATATTGATGTTTTTGTCTGAAAATGTTTAGATGAATATGTGATTTGAGAATGTTAAAATAAATGTGTCGAGTCCGCAACATCGAAAAATATTGATGTATATGGAGCAAAACGTTTAAATAAATGTTTTAGTTGAAAAAAAAAATGAAAAAGAAAAGTTCCGAGTTTAAAACGTTTTCTTTTCGTAGAATTAAGAAAACTACTAATTTCAACAGTGGCATACCAATTATTAAGTACATCCAAGCATGTGTAACTGTGAACATGGCATAAGCAAACATACTCAGGGGATCAGTTGGAATCAGTATCAGACCCTTTGTTTATGCGACGCGCACAACTCTTTTTAGGTTTAAGAGATTAGTGTAAACCATTATGATACCAAATCACCTTACAAGTTGATCAAAATTGAAAAAAAAAACTAAAATAAATAAATTCGGAGGGGGGTAGTTTCAAATCGGTGGGGGTAGCCTCAAATCGATTTCAAATTACCGGGAGGGTAGCTTGAAATCGATTTCAGATTACCGGGGGGTAGCTTCAAATTGGGGGTAGCTTGAAATCTTTACACCGGAGACCACCTTGACGGCTTGGAGTTCTAGGCGGGGGGATCGCACTAGGACTTAACCGATGCCTTGTGTTATCTATGACAAAACTGGTTTCATTTATTGAATCGAGTTCTGTTCTAAGGTCACCACCATGGATTTCATCGTCACTGAGATGCACCGATGTCGCACTTTGGTAATTTTCAATGCTTTGATCATCACAATTTCTTTCATTGCGTTGATACACTGAAGTCGTACTTAGATCATTTTCAGTGCTGTTGCTTTGGAATGTCGCACACCTGTCACACCGCGACACCCTCTCACTTCTCGTCGTTGTCACTTGCTGCTGATGATTGGCATTTCTTTGCTGATCATCATCGACACCTCGACGACAACCGGAAGTCATATGCAACATACATCGTTCACTAACCTCACCGCTATTCGCAGTTGCAGCAACACTTAAATTGACTGAAGAAAAAGCGCCATCGCCATTATTCGCAGTGTCAGCATTTAAATTATTTGACGAAATAGCGCTGACATTGCTAGAATTCGCAGTGCCAGCACTTAAATTGGTGACCGTCGACGAAATAGCGGCATCGCGAAAATTACCGTCATTATTGAAATGATGGTTTCGCCGTTGTATAGCTGTCGCCGCTGATAGTTGCTGGTGATAACCATTTCGAAGAGATGACGACGATGATGATATTGGTACAAATAACCCGTCATTACCCGTAGATGCCAATGAACTATGCGCTCTGCCCGTATGCGAACCAACACCTTCTAATCGAGGTTGTTGCGAAGGAGCTTGCCATGCTGGTTGTTGCCGGGGATACGGGTTGCTGGATGAGGAAAGAGGAGCGACCGAAAGTGGATGGGGTCGTCTTCCATTGCGAACGGGCCTTGTATGAGACAAGGATGACGCAAGACTGTTTTGCATTGTATCCATGGTAACATTGGAGTTATCTGATATATTGTCATTCTGTCCGAGCCGTTGGCAAGGCAACGCTGTTTGGTGAGGAATAATAGACGGTCGGCTGTTTTCTCCAGTTACCATTGCGCAAGTGGCAGTCCCACTTTGTTGCCTTGGGGATGACGGGGTTTGATGGCTGGACAACAAAAATGAAGACGTTGGTCGCGTGTTACTATAGACGCCATTAGTAGCCTGCTGGTCGCTATGGAAACGGGCTTCAAATATCCCACTTCCAACATTTCTTTCACCCAAACGCCACGACGTTGAGGAGCCATGGGAAAAGGCTGGCCTTGTCTGTCCAAAAGCAGCACCATAGGACGGGGCTTCATGTGTGGACGGAGTTTGCCCCCTCAAAGGCCCATGGGATTGAGTCCTGTCCGTCACATGTAAGCCCTCTTCTTGACGCAGAATATGTGATGCGAGATGTCCGACGGCGTTGTAGGCTTGTTGCCATAGTAGCGATTCGGGGAGGGCATTAGGCGCCGGCATTATGAAGGAGGAAAGGGGGTGGTATAAGGAAGGGGTTTCTCACGATAGGAAAGAGGCACAGATCCCTGACTAAAAAGTATTTCTTCTAGTTATCAGAAAGGAATCATAAGTAACTGAGACTTTTTCTTTCAATTTATCAAAATGGTCTTTTGTTTAAGTATATTTTTGTAGGAAACATTGAAAATCAATACTTTAAGATTCGAAGGACCACTTCTTTTTCAACTGACTCATAAAGAATTGTTTCTAAAAACATATACCGTCTCCGAGATATTATTTCGGTCGGTTTCTCTGTATACTTTGCACGACTTTGAGAAGTTTGTATTAACGGTTCGAAAAAAAGTCTGGCTGGCGCTGCTATAACGAATTCCATATGCGTTGATAAAAAGACAAAGACATTTTCTCTGTATTTATGCGGGGGACGTCGGAACAGAAAATATTCGCGGAAATTTTCCTCTGCAAAATCCACCTCGAGGCTACAGATTGTGTAAAGAGCTTACTCGCGAAATAATTGTTCCGTTTGGTTTTGTGTTCTCAGTATGTACACATGTATATTAAATGCGCGGTCGCTGGCACAAATGTGTGTGTGAACTAAATACACTGAGTGAGGAATGTGTGCTTCAATAATTGAGTAAAATGAGCGAACAAAGAGCGCTGAAGTAAAAATAGGCCGCAAAAATACATAGAAGAATTCTATATGGCATAGAGCGAACAAAAAACTCATGTGACACTGTAGGGAAACCATTTGCGTTGTGCCTTCGGGTGGAATCCACTGTTTTTGCGCTCAAGCGACTGAGCAATGAATGTAACAAGATCCGCGTATCGTTCTTTGCTTCAATTACATCCCCATTTTTATGTCGGTCTCTTTTTGTCATTTGACATGCAGCGTACCAATGTATGTCTACATGCAATTCGGCGTAAAACATACGCAATGTTCACTCAATGCATTATTTATTTTATGTTGGTTATTAAACGGATTGCGCCCGCAGATATGACCGTAAAAGGGTGGATCTAGGTTTATCTCTACACCGAGTGTTTTTATTTCTCCCTCGCTCTTTCAGTGTGTACCTTCTCAATATTTCTGTCCTCGACCCTTACGAGATTACGACCGCACCCAAAACCCTACATTGAGCTGCCATCTATAGAACGGTACGGCGAGGGCATAATCGAACGCCGAATATTTGGTGCATGATTTGCTGTACAATGACACCCGGGAAGGGAGTCACCAGCATTTTAATCCAATACAGAAAGCTCCCGGTATGGCTCTCATTCCTTTTGCGACAAAGACAAATCGTGTCCTCTCACCCAAACAATCTCTGGAATTTTCTTGATGTTGGGTTGTCACAAAACGGTACCGTCGGTTTGAACGGATTGCCCTCCTTTTTGAGAGCGTGAGGGCACAAGGGCGGGCGATGAGATTTTAAGACGCAAAGAAATTCTTTTGTGGGTGTGTATGTATAGCGTTCCTCCGCCAAAATGTCAAGATTGGAAAGTGTATAGTTCCAAGCTGTTATAATAAACATAGAATCTTATGTATACATGAATATGTCATTTACAAATCACATGTCATCGTATAGCGCTTTTGAAGCAAACGAGTCTTTTTGCAACGCACATTCAAACACTGTGCTATATATGTTTGATATCCGAACCGATATATGATATCGAATTCAAGCCGAAACTGATTCCATTGAAATTCGAGGAAGAATTGTTGACTCGAAAATCAAACGATTATTACTAATGATAAGAATCTGTCCGATACATTCACATAGCAAAAAACTCATAAAAACCACTTGCAAAAGCAAAACAATGATCCTGGTTTTGAGGCTAGTTGAAATGAGTCATCCTCCATACTTTTCCCCGTGAGAACGGGTTCACATTTCAGCTGTTGTGAAGTTTTCAAATATATGTTGGAGCCAGAACACCACGAGTTAACTGGTTTAAAATGCCGACCTCGCTAGACGGGTTAAGTAGCAACGGAGTAAATCGTAGAAATTCTATTTGGTTTGTAGCCTTCTTGTCGTTTTCCATTTTGCTCATTTTACTGAACTTCAAAAGCAGGCGTTTATAAATAGCACATCAATATCGAACAAAGAGAAACCAAAGAAAGTATATATCCTTTGAGCTAAGCGATTCTTCGTTGATTACTATATCACAACTTGAGCTTGAAAGCAACTACAGTCAAATTAATCGAACTAAATATTGTTCAAATTTAATATTTTATCGGTTTAACTGACACCGTCGAAAGTCAAACATATTTTGAAATATGAAAATTATATATGTTTATTATCCATATATCTGTAATTATCATTCGAGCAAAAAATGAAAATCCATATTTCAACTCGCGAGTACGATGAGATACAAATGATAAATCCAAGCAACCTTAAGATACTGCAGGGATTTATAGACAAAATGGAATAGAACCATCTGAATCACCAAAGACATGATTAAGGATGAGGACCCCGAAAACTTAGAATACAAAGAAGGTTCATGAGTCAAAACTATGAAGCGAACAAAGGGAGCAAAGGGAGAGAAAGAGCAAGGTCCAAGTAAAGGTTCACAAATGACCAATATTTATCGAGTCTATAGCTGCTCTTCAGTTCGAGTTTGAAGTTATTAGCGATCACAGGTTTAAGGGACAAAGAATCCGTGGATAACCTCCAAAAGCGTTTGGCTCCCAATACGTAACAGCAAAGCAAAATTCGAAGGTTGTTGGTTACTCTTTGTGTCTTTTCTTAAAGCAAATCTGTAGGTATCGGTACTTAGGACAAAAATGAAGAGAGTTCAGTCTTCACCATTATTATTCTGGTGCCAATAAAGCGACTGAGATGTAGTTTGGTCCAGAATAATAACTATACTATTGAAACACAGCAAGACAAGGGTTTGTTCCTTTCTAATTATGTTGTTGTTTATAACGACAACAAAACAAGCTGTAAATCGATATGAAAAATTAATAAAAGATGCTTATTTAATGGTTTTCCAGAAACAAAGCCCACTTTGCTCAGTTCGATACATGAACTCCCCCCATAAAATGCAGCCGCCTCATCAATGCGAAACTGCACTGGTTGCCCATCTCTCGATCTCTTGCTCATACATTGCTGTCAGTCATTCGGGATGTGTCACCATTTCTTGGTAGTCACTGGTCGGTGACTTGGCCTGTGTGACTCCTTCTCGTTTTCAAGTGATTTAGGTTGACTCGGTTTGAAATCCTTATTTTATCGAAATAGGAAGGCTTCCTGACAAGAAGGTGTTTCATGGATTTGATTGTGTCGTTCTATAACCCCGATCTTTATATGCGGCAATGGTCGTCATTTTCATAAGCATCTGCTGTATGTTTATATGCATGGAAGTGTGGTTTGTTGAAAACGAGTTTATGCATGAAAGTGAGATCAGACTCATTTCTTTTCATTGCTATACGATGCAATATTCATATTTCATAAGGCACGTTCATGCAATAATGTGACTGTCGATGCGTAATCATGAATACAGCAACATATGAATGAGTTCCTGTTTCTTTTGAAGGGGGTTCACAGAGGGCAAGTGACATTGATGTATCAACAAGTGTGTATGGCTTAAAGGTTGGTTACATTGGGTGCAAATAAATAATCCCAATATTTTATGTTGCTTTTATCTTATTTCATTAAAGTCGTGCTTCATCTAAATGTTGCATGGAATTCAATGTAGCCTCACTACGAGACCGCTGAGGTCCCATCTTCAAAATCAAACCCCGAACTTCTTTTCAGTGTGCCGAAGTCCGTTATGAAAAGCAAGCATCCAACAACACTATCCAAGAAGCGGCTGCTCAGCGGTGGCAGGTATGAGGTTCGCTATCCAGGGAAATAATTCTCCCCAATCCCCTTTCGTGCCCAAAGCAAAGTAATCCCCCACTGGAACAAGACCCATTCTAGACCATGCAAGGCTGAATCCCACATATTCCATATTGTCGTAAAAGAAACCAAGAATCGCGAAAAACCAGGCAAGCCGAACAAATGAAATCATACATCAGCCCGTCGTCCTTCTCGAAGCATAGGCAGTGAAGGTTGTTTTTGCATCATTTATGAGCGCAGCAGAAAGAACAATGTCGAGGGTAGCAAAGGTTGGTTGCCAGCCTGGTTTTGTTTTCTTTTTTGTTAAACAACAAACGCAGGTATGGGCTACGAAACGATCAATGTTCACCTAAAGCATGATTCGATTTTGTGCTGGGGTTCAATTTTGCACAAGGAAACCGCATAATTTGTTTACGCAACCAAACGTTTTTGACAATGTATAGAAATTTTAGGAAACTACTGTTTATCTCTAATATTTAGAATTGGAACCTTAGGAATTTAGTTTTTTATTTATCTCTAAGGGTCACATAGAGATAAACGAACTGTAAAAACTAGACAATTATCTTATATGAATTCTCTAAAATTATTATGAAAAGCCTGTATTTATCATTTATTTAAATGGGGCATTTCATTTCATTAAGTCCCTTTAATTAAAATAATAAAAATTGAAGATAATTGCCGACCCTTTTAATTTTTGGATGCCGTCGCTAGATTTGCTAGAAAGTAACCCGACCGAGCTGATAATTTTTGAAAACGAAAGCAGCCTCCCGGTTCGGAAAATAAAGCTGGTGCAAATGAAAAGTACCAAGCACAACGTTACTCGCGGGAAGGGAAAAGCATTTTTAGTATATGTGTGGCTTTTATTCAGAATTGTTTTCCTGGGAATAAGTTTTTGAATCAGGAAGCATTGTCACTCAGAGGGAAGAAAATGTTTCAAAAAATGTAGAAAAAAATGCAATTATCAAGCAAAATCGCATCAATGCATAATGTTCGGTAAATTCCCAGCGTGTTTCGTCTTTAAATGAGGCACGGTCGAACATCTTATGTCTGTTATCGAGTCCTAATATGCACCAAAGATAGTAGAGTACAAGATGGGACAGTAAGCGCTTTTAGTGTAACAGGCTACTCTCTCCCGCAGCAAAATAAGCCTGGTTCATGATGCACATAGCAGTGCATGTACATGTATAAACATATGAAGTAACACTCAAAAACAAAATAATTTGGAAAGAAAAACTAAAATTAAGGTTATTTATATTGCTTGTTGTGGCAGTAATTCCTATGCCAATACCTTAAATAAACTTGTTTCTCTCTTTCCAAAAGATACACAACTGCAAAAAGTGTAATAAATAACTTAAGAAGAGAAGATTTGACAGGGACATATCCATCCAAACTTATTGATTAGATACGATACCAAAATATTGCAACCGGTTTATCATACGAAAAACAATATTCCTAGTGACATCATATTCAACCTTCATAGATTTTCTCCAGTCTTTTTAAAGGATTGTGCGCGTTTATTTGTCCATTTTTTTTGTCGAATATATCCACAAAAACATTGCCAAAAATCACATGAAAATTTATATTTCAATGGTTAGATTGAAATATGATAACATGAGATATAGTAGCTTTGTTAACTTTCTTTCAAATAAGTACTTGATGTTGATAATACACATATTAATTAAAGAAGAAAATTCAAGTAATCCGTTCGAAGTATATGTAAAGAAATCGTAAGATTTTGAAGTTGTAACATGCATAATCAAATTATTTATCTTCATCATGTATGGTGAAGGGCCAACATCACTTATTAAAGCATTAATAACAGGTGTTATTCATTGCTAAACACTAAATTAAAGCTTAAAACTTAGCCTATATCACATTAGAATACACACTGCTTTCTGGATCTATCCAGCCTTATTTCATATGCACACACAAGTAGCGAAAAACATAGCAGTGAATGGAGCTGTCCTATCTTATTCTCTACTATCTTTGTATGCACTTAAAAGTAAAATGTTGATGATTTGAATATCTCGAAACATGATGAGTTGGGCCACAAGCGTTTGCTAAAAGGTAAGTCCACCAAAATTGATTTTCTCATATGGTCAAACCTAATGACCAATATGACTAACGACAGATACCTTGACGAAACGATTTATCTGGCATATGACATTCCGATATAAATCGATATATAAGTATGCATAACCATAATACAACAGCCCCCTGATTACACGTTCTATGATTAATACGCGCATACATGAAATAAAACGATTCTTATCGCGATCACGTCGTTATGTTTACAACGCGGCTGCCGTACAAAATATGCTGTGGTCGATCGTCGTATATAATAAGCCTCAGAACCCGGATGTCTATTTTCGATCGATCATTCTCTCTCGAGGAGAGCGCTGACCGCCGCTGAACCTTGAGAAGGGTCAAGGTGAGAGTGACGAATGGCAATGTGACATGTCCGTTTTTTTTTTCATAGCATTTGAAGTGCGGGTTTTGGTATGTGTTAATCATGTGGTTTGGGTGGTCGTTTGTTTGTCGTTGGTAAATTTTACATATGATACGTACCCGGTAAAGCCTAATTTGGTCGATAACCTTTATGAAAAGGAAGAAACAGGGTGAAGAGACTAGAAGCTTGTTGTCTTAAATCCACGGCTCCAATATCCACTCCTTGCTTATTTGCCCTTTTATAAAGCATGCTGAAGTCTCTAATTCCCCAATCCTCCACAACCCACCTCTCCCTTGCCCTCACTTATTGAACCCTTCCCTCCAAAAATTGAAATATTCATCCCCCCTCTCCTCACCCCATTCTACTACCGCTCCATCGCCTCTTACCTGCGCCGTGCTCGGTTCGCCTCCGATATACTTGGACGTCGTTGCTGCGCCGATGGACGTCGCCTTGACGCCTGACGTCCGCTGTCGCTGCCTGAGTCCCATTGTGGCGAGTTAGGGTTTTGTGTCATACTCTCAAGAACGCTCTGTGACAGTTTGCGACGTTTGCGCGTCGGACTTTCACTCTGCAAATAAAAAAAAAAGTTTGTTAAAATGACACATTTTAGAAAGATTTTTTTATTTTGTATTATAGAAATGTGAAAAAATGTAGAACGCGATTGTGTTATGAAACGGTATAGATAAGACCGTGAAACGGGGTCATGTTCGGGTTGAGGAGGAAGGTGACATGAAAACACACATTTCGTACATGTTGATATTTAGTTTTTGTTTTAAATACAGGCGTAGACCTACATTTTTTATCTTTAGAATCACACAGCCATATCTTATCACACCGCCCGTTCTTCATTTTAGCACCACCACCCTATTTCTTTCCTTTAAAAGGAAATATGGCCTCCAGTTATGGAAATGCAGACGCGCACAGGTGCATGACTTCGCGCTAGACACCTGTGACACCCCTTTAAATCTATATTTGTGCAGAGATTTTTTCTCTCCTTTTTCCTTATCGGAATAAGAAACTGCATTTACAGTACATACTAGGTACGGACAAATCAAAGCGCAAAAAGTCATTTTATATGAGATATGATTGCTTATTAACACATTTAGGTGCTTATCCTATAACATATGAATTTTAACCCAGCCTAATGAATAATTAATATCTAATTAATATTTTTGAGGCCTCACAAAGAAAAGAACGAAACGCGTCAAGACTTGCATTTTCCATCAACGTTCTTATCATGCGATGTCCCCTTAGTTGTCTTGGTTACCATGCAAAACAATCGAAAAGCAATCGTTCATCCCCAAAAACAATACATGCTCTATTTTTGTGAAGGACACTGTAGAACGAAAATTCAATGAGTTCGACCTTTGAAACCTTGACCAAGTTTTGTATCAACAGAAACCCCCCTTTTCTCAAGATTTCTAGGCAACAAAACGCGTTCGCTTGGAAATTGATGTCTTTTCATCTTTTTCGAAACCAGTCATGTGTAAAAGAAGGGGAAAAATATAATGAATGGTCTGTTTTTACAGGACTTAAACGAAGGCATTTGCATAACATCTTGATATGCCGTTTCCGTGAGTAAATATTGAAAGAACATCTAGAAATATTGACAGACCCGAAATATCAACAGCAATTCAATGCTATATATGCAGAGACACCTGAACGTAATTTCCAAGGCCGAAGGATATATTAGGAATATTCTTATGGACTGAATAAACAGATTTAACTAAAACCTTAAACATGGCTGAAATGGCTGGGGCTCTTTAAACCATATTCAAAATTAAGTGCGTTTCAAATAATAAAAGGGCCAGCGAATTGCATGATGAAATAACTTTACTAAAATTTTTGCACCATTTTAAACATGTAGCTATTTTCCTTTTCCCTATTCCTTGTTTTCATTTTGCGCAATTGTGAGAGGCGCATTCACCTCGAAGTGAAAAAGAATCCAAAAAAGAAAGAAATATCTTATAAATAGACTTCAACATGATAAATACCAAACTTGCTGAAAGAAATCGAATGAAAAATATTGCGAGAAAAGTTAAGGGGAAGGCGTAGTTAATGGGGGAAGCAAACATTTTTGCAACATCCACTTTTTCCGAAAAAAAAACCCGACCGACTGTCAAGGGAAAAAAGTGACGAGGGGGACAAAAATTGTCCGGAAAAAAAGTCATCCCCGTAGGCGATTCACCCCAACAATTTTTTTCCTCGAAAACGTTCTCAATATAAGACCCTAGGAGCGGTAGAAGCGGTAGAAGCGGCAGTGTATGAAATCAAGCTCCTCCCCAAAAACCCGGTGCCAGAAAGTGACAGAAAATGTCTGCGTCACGTCACGTCAAGGTCTCGAGACAAACGAGAATAGGCTGCTTTTGAGCGAACGCTTGGATGTTAATGTATATGTTACTAAAATATATACATTTATAAGTCCAATTTCAAGCTATACTGAATATCGCTATGTCCCAGAATTCGTATTTTTAGGTTTGAAATGTTTGGGCTAGAAAGACTATTCCTAGCTCGTCTCTAGACTCGGTCGAAAAATCTATATGTAATGTTGCCCTGATACATCTTTTCTTTTGTCTTCTGATTTTTTTATTCGTTTACGGTTAAAAATAACATATGTGTAGAAAACTTTGCGAATGAGTGAGTGAATAATGGCAAGTCACGTGACACTTGCCCTTTCTAGTTTCACACAAGCGCGTTTCATTAAATGAATTTCTATGGGAGACTTGTAAACATATAAATCATATATGTATAGTCGCGAGAGGAAAACCATAGTTTCAAAAACAAGTAGCCAACCTATATCGCACACAAAAACGATGGAAAGAGACTTGTATAAAATATCCATGGAAAAAAAAAGGTTTTCGATAAAAGTTTTGCAACACTTCTTTTAAAAATACAGTCAACTGGAATATTACCCGGTAGACTTCTATTCATATTTTACGCACTGATGCTGAGAAATCGAACGCTGAATGAACATCGTGATTTAGGAGCGTCGCTGCCAAAGAATATAGGCTTCTACCGTGAAATATAGGACTGACGTGCATTCGATATGAATGCGTAAGGGCGTCTCTCATTAGTAATTTTTCTATCTTTGCTTGGAAGAATGAACATGGTTGGTGATCGTCTCAACCCCCCTGTCTTCTCCCCTACCTCTCCCGCCCTGTCTAACTGTTTCTTTCATTTTCGTGGATTTTTTTCTTCTTTCAGACCGAAAACGAGATCAGATGGCATTTTTCGAAATATTTGCGAACACCTCAATTGATTGAAGACTATAACATCTATCAAGGAATTGAGGTGTGTTGGGGATGCAAAAATGGTTGAGCCTGCGTGCGAAGTTTTTTTGGTAAAGATCGGTTGAAAAATAAAAAAGTTATGACCAAAAAACCACCCAATTTTTAGTGTTTTTTACCCCGAACGCTGTAACATTTGAAAATAGCACTTTTTTCGATGGCATATTTTTCAAACAAAAATGTCAGAAACATGATTTGATTTGATTTACATCAAAAAATATATACATTAATTTCTAATAGTTTTTTGTTTCACAAAAATTTGTCAAGGAATAGCTGAAAAATTTTGTTTTGACTAAACCCTATACCTGCGAACGCTTTTTCAATTTTGGGGGACGATTTTTCAAAGAGGTGACAATACGAAGTCCTGTTACAACATAGGAGGGGGGTCTTATGTTTTTTTCATTGCCAAGTATTTCTATTTCGACAAGAAAAAAACTAAAACTTGCTTGGCGTTTGTGATTTAAATCTCAAATCAACCGTTTGATAGCCATTTTTCGGGAACGCTTTTTTTGTAGTGTGTGTTACGGTGTCAGTTCACTATGAATGAATGGGACTTTAATTAATTCACCATACACTCTTATAAATCTAGTGATTTCATGGCGAAATACGTTTTTTTTGTCAATAAATTCCAACTTATAGTACTCATTCGACGGGAAATATAGGCAATGTAGTGTGTGTTACGGCTGTAGTGTGTTACGAAAAAAAATAAAAGACATCCTTACCACAACCATCTTGTCTATAATCCTAGAATAATCATTGTAGATCATCAGAAAATGATAATTGGTTAAGTTGCCAGTCTCGTTATGCTTATAATGGTCAATACAGTACTTCGTAGCGGTTCGAAGTGCAGCGGGCAAATACTGTTTACTTTTATGATATAAAAGCCTTTAGGTCAATATATTTATACTTACTACAGGCGCTGGATACTTCTTTATGTCAACCATAACCAAAAAATTATATTCATGCCATTATATTGACATTACACACCAAAAACCGTGTAACACACACTACAATTTTTTTCAATGAAAAGTTGTTTATTGTATTATTCAATTTGAATAGATTTATGAGTATCATGAGTATATTTTATTGATTATACTGTTAATATATTTGAATTAAATCGAATAAATATTAAATCAACCACAAATTTCCAAAATTATTTCAATTCTTTAATTGAGTTTTTTTTTTCTTCATTTTTTAAAAATAATTTATGATTTTTGAGTCGTAAAAGTGGTCAAAGCCCAAATTAAAGGTCAGATTGTAAGTAAAATAAGCCTAATAATCGAGAAAATAATTGAGATGAATGAATTTTGATTAAGAAATTAAGCTAACGAATTCAATGCAAATCTTTCAAAAAATATTCAATAAAGGACTTAGTAACAAGGTATGTTCAAACATTTTAATGCTCACGATCTTTAAAATAGCATTATCTATGAATATCGATCCCCCGTTCCCTTATAAACAAAATATAAATGTTAATTATTAGATATATTTAAATCATGAACTGTCCAAAAATCATGTAACGCACACTACCTATTTAAATGACAAAAATATCTTTGCGCATGTATAGATATGGTCAAAACAGGTTGTTTATGTTTAGATATTGGATAGAGAGTGCCTATAAAAGTGGTCGCATCGTTGTTTTTAAGGATAAACTAGGTTTATGTAAATCCATTTTAACCAATATCATCATCATATTTTCTTTCTTTCTGAGTGTAAAATATATGAATAAAATACTTTTCCGTCATTGAATTTAAGATTTTAATGTTTTACGATAGCTTATAAAACAGTTTTAATGCGTTTTCAACTCAAATGGTTTCGTATTCATATTGTTAGACAATATCATAGTGTGCGTTACGATAATCAGGGTTAATTATTATGCCACATGACCATCGATTTCTAATCGTAAGGGCCTCATGGTGCTGTATCTATGTTCAGTATGCCTTACAGGTTAGATATCGTGAAGAAATAAGATAATTTTATGTATAATTGTATAAAGAATCCAATTGTATGTAGAAAACATTGTAAATATTTTATTTTTTTCCATGCAATTATTTTTATGATATCATTTTTCTCATTCTTATCTTATTTGTGCTTATACGACATACAAATAAATATTTTGTTGCATCTTCTCACAAAAAAATGAACAGTTGTCGGTATTTGAACGATTTATCATATATATTTTGACCATTTATTTTTGCCTATTTGCTCAATTTTACGCCTATTTTTGAATCACCATATTTCATACAAATTATTATTGGCAAAAAAGTTTTTGGCTTATAATATTAAAAATTTCAGATTTCGCCCTTCATGATGCATACTTTCGATTTGAGACCATTTCGATCCTGTCAAGGGGGTTTGATTTTTTACCCCTTTTGTTACAAAAAGTGCCATCTGATCTCGTTTTCGGTCTTCAGTGCTTTTATTACTGGTAATCGAAAAAAAAACATCCCGAGCAGAGAAAAAATGTTTGACATTTTTCATATTACGGGACAATATCGCATTCATGAAACAAAACCACAAAAATGCCTCAGCAATATTCGGTTATCTAAACCAAACTAAGTTAAGCCCTACAAATATACTTCAATACACTCCAGGGTCTTTTCGCATGGCCATAAGTCGGTTAGGCTATATGACATCGTATCCGGATCTAAGCATTTATAAGCGAAATAAATATTTCTTTATCTTGAGCATTAACCAAAGTTACATTTGCTGTGAATACATAACAAGGTATGTCCTCCCACACAAATATATATTTTTGATCAAAAGACAAATCTTGATAAGGAATGGGGCTCGCTAAAAATAAAAAATATATGCAAGGGGTAGGAGGCTGTTAGCCTACC
>LQRL01144389.1:38948-49077 GCA_001703475.1 Hydroides elegans | reverse complement strand
ACATGTGATCACAATCCGTAATCGTAAAACAATATATTTGCAACCATATTGACTAGGTCGTATGGACAATTTGTCATTGGTGTATGATTAGGTATAGAAAACTTTTTTATGAAATCGAATAACAACCAACTTTCTATTTCCCGTCTAGTGGGTATTTTTGGGATTTTCGTATATGTTTGTGTTCTTCTTGTTATACAGAACAAAAGCTTATCAATACATAAGAATAAGTGGCGAAAAAAGGGTTCGGGATCGAATGCACTCA
The DNA here is from genome assembly GCA_001703475.1 of Hydroides elegans. Lineage (NCBI taxonomy): Eukaryota > Metazoa > Annelida > Polychaeta > Sabellida > Serpulidae > Hydroides > Hydroides elegans. The sequence continues at coordinate 48,815 of LQRL01144389.1, read as the reverse complement.
TACGACGCAGTTAACCTTAGGTTGACTGCGGTTTGTGGGTGCATTCAATCACGAACCTGCTTGTTTGGCCTGCTATATAGTCTCCTTGTATCCTTGTAAAAATAATTCCCAACTCTATCCACTGCGTCACGGTGGACCACTCACAAAACATACAAATTTATGATGTATACAAATTAAAAATGATTAAGTTAATACGTTTACCAATGTTATCTCGAAGAACCGAGGTCAAATCTCAATCATTTAACTTTTCTCTCAGTCGGTTGAGGTAAATACGTTAATCATTAAATGGGGACGTTGTTTATTTCCTTGATTCAATGGTCGTGGCCGATGTATTTTTTGAATAATTGCAAAACATATTAAAGACTAGTTCTTTACCTACTTCGTAATTGATTTGATAAAATCGAAAATATAAACACACCTGTAAGTATTGCTCTACGTTTATTTTCCTACTTACACATTACACAATTACACAATTACCATTTAACATGATGGTTTTGAATACAATTTAATTTACACATTTGTGTTTGATTCTGCCAAGCACTATTTACATTGAAATTAACCAATTGAAGGACTCAATGTTCAATGTCCCTTTTCTTAAAAATGCCAATTACAGACTTAACACAATGTTGCACGTAGCCCTTCAATTGTGAGTAAAACCCGAATCACACCGGTAACCCTCTTTTCAACGAACAAAAAATAGTTCCTATTTTTCTCTCTCCACATTAAGCACCAGCTACATTATACGCACTCTCCTTTAATACACTTTTCCCTTTATTTACACTAAACACCTTCTCATAAGTGCCATCCGATCCCAGTTTCATAGACTGACCCTCCTTCCTTTTATTTTTGCGCACTACTTTGTCGTCCTCATTGCGTCGATTTTTCTTCATATACTCGACTTGTCTTGCATATTCCTCCGCCTTCTGTTTAAGGTACTTCTTTTCCAACTCAGACAAGTAGGGCTCATACCGGAAATCATCTTCTTCTGAATCTTCCTTCAAAAAGTAGTTCGTCGCGTAGTGATCCGAACCGGCCGCCTTTTTACTCGATCCAAAAGTAGTTCCACTGCCGCCGCCGACGCCCTTATTTTTGGTCACCATTTCACACGGATAGCTCGGATCAAACATGAACGCACACCCTCTCAGCTTCTGATTCCATACAGTACCGGCCGGACAGTTCATATGATACGGAATCCCATTTGAGCATAAATAATAACTGGAACAATCTTCCGGATCCAGAATCAAACCATTGGATTCCACGGAACATGGATGACCCTTAATGGCGCTTTTTAAAAGCAGTGCCTTCTTTTTGTCGCTGCGGCGTCGGTAGTAATCAGCATCATCCTTGTAATATTCATCTTGTTCTTCATCGTCATTGTAATAGGGGAGGGTGTCGGCAATGGCAACTGAAACATAAAGAAACGGCAAGTAATTGCAATTGACGATTGAGAAAGTGCTTGGTTTAGCGATATTGAATTGTTCATTGATATACCTGGTATAAATAGAAAGTAAAAACAAGTAAAAGTAGTAGAGTAGAGTTTCGACAATTGCAACTGAAACAAAAAGACACGGCAAGTAATCACAATTATATGCTTAAATGCTTATAATGTTTAATTGTTCATAAATATAAATGATAAAAAAATCCAATCACAATTTGTGACGACCGGTTACGTATAGTCACGTTTATACAATTTAAGTAATGACGCGCTTCAAATGCGTTTAATAATATAAACTATTGATTAACTCGGGAGATTATCATTAATTTAGGGGAAAATAGATCGGAAAAGGAAGAAAAGTGAAAGCCACACACCTTGATTGAAGCCACGCCACCTCCATGCAGTTAGTAGAAGTGCATTTCTCCTTTCGTTAGTAGTTAATTTAATAAAAATTACATCCGGCGATTTTGTATTCAATGCATTACATGTAAGTCACGTTTTCAGTTTAATTTTAATACAGTTGCGATTGTTATCAAGAAATGCAATATCAATTATATATTCAATAGTTGTTTTTAAAACATTAAAATACGACATATATTTAAAAATTAAATATTATTTGCGACTGTTGTTTATAGTTAATGATTTCCCCCATACTCTATTTCCTTAAGGTATATGGAGGTGTTCACAGATTATAAATATCAAAAGGGATGTTAATCATAGAATATGTCCAACTCATCACAGTTAGATACTCCTGATAGTCAACATATCTTAGCGCTTAATGGAAATTATAATTGAATTCATTGGAGAAGGAGCAGGTCACATTGGACACCACCTTTTCATGTTGTCCCTAACAAATCCTGTCTTCCAATGTATTTCTTATAGGAAACCCAAACAGCGACATGCTTTAAAAAGACAAAGAACGTTAAAGGAACGGTTTTGAGCTTCCCGTGATAGTTAGACGACGTGTTTTTTAGCAACAGAAATTCGATAATTCCAAAGTGAGCCATGCCCTTAAGACTATACAAAAGGTAATTCAATCTAGGAGAATAACTTACATTTGTAATGGTTGTCAGATCCTTCTTTGCCCTCGATTCGACTTGAATCTTCAAGGTAGCCATCCACATAGTTGTTATACTCAGATAATGCGTAGCGACCTGATTGAAACCAAGTCATATAGACTCTACATAATATAAACTATACTATTTTAATTGGACGCATAATAGTACATGTAGCGGCCTGCTTTAAGACCAAGTCACATAAATAGCTGAAGGACTCAGTGCAACATTGCGTTAAGTCACGTGTAACTTTGTATTTCATTTGGGCGAAACATGTTAAGTCGACTTAACACATTGTTGCACGGAGCCCTTCAACGCATAAACGGAGGGAAAGTGACTGATTAGAACCAAGTAATGTGATAAACACAAGGGCTTAGTTTATAATTCGTGCACTCAAAAATGACGTTAAAACATAATTGAAAACGTCATCTGATTAACACAGCGTTATAATTTTAGCAATCGTATTAGAATTCATATTAAATGTGATGAATACATTATCGTATAAGTTCATGTGGGAAGTAGGAAATCTTCATTAGAAGTGACAGGATTGATTGTTGAAACTTGTCAAGCTCACTCAAGAAATTAAAGGAAAACATGAGTCGAGTCAGAGATTTCTTATAAATTGTAACCAATGGTTTTTATTCAACGTCGCATATGTCGCTTTGCATATGTGCACTAAACAAAAACCCAGTGATTAAACGTCCAGTCCCTCGATCGCCCCCATAGATAATACATGAAGTTATTAATTGATTTGGAATTGATTAGATTAAACTTTTTGACAATTCATAACTCAAATATTGGCAGATCCTGAGCGCATTGAACATGGTCACATAAAACATACAAGAGCCGATCACAGAGGTCCCGATGATTGTTTTGGTACGATATATGTTTTTGTTCTAAATGCTGAACGTGAACGTTTATCTACACATCCTTGCCCCCTTTCACAAAAAATGTGAACACAAATCAATAATTTGATGATTGTATAAGTCAGTTTATTATTATTATTATTATTATTATTATTATTATTATTATTATTATTATTATTGTTTTATAAGTACATGTACACAAAATGTTTAAAATATATCACTATAACGTTGGACCACACATTAAAAAATAATTTCAAATCATAGCTATTAAATTATGCCAAATCAATATAATGTTCAAATAATAAGTAATTAGACGACCTTGACCTTCGTATTCTTCCGCGTCCTCCTCGTCAAGGTCACTGTTGTAAGAGATCAGTCCGCCGCCCATGCTTTTGCGCGAAATGGCATTGCAGGGCTCGGAGTCGGAGTCCTCTTGGCTGTCCCCGGAGCAGAAACACCACTCCACTGTCTGACCTGGTATATTAAGGAATACCACATAAATGATAATATTATACCAATAAGGATCAGATAGGTGGTCTCTTTAAGGTTCTTTGTGAGGCGTTTTTTGGGGCGTTTTTGGGGTTCACTGTCCTCTTGACTGTCTCCAGAGCTGAAACACTACTCCACTGTCTGGCCTGAAATATATCAAATAGAACAAAAACACATGCACATGCAGGATGGAATATATAATTTTATTGAGCACCCTGTTATTTCTGTCAGTAGCTATGTTGCCTATAAGCAACGTGAGGATGTTACCCGTGTCAAATAAATTGTTATTAGATTTTTTTTATATTATTTCTACATAAATTGCGAGGGGATTCAATTTCTTTTTCCACATATTAGGGATAGATTTATGCAATCAATTTGTTCAATAAAACATAAATACGTGCAATTGACGCTTTTGCATAACACTACTTACCAAGATACTTCTGCAATTTACACCCTTCGTAATCATACTTGACCAAGCCTCCCAGCCATCCATCGAAACAACCACGATAAATTTCTGAAATCATATCGCACAATAAATATAAGTTTTTATTTTACAATATATTTCGAAAACATGCTCTTTGATTGTATGATAGATTCTACTTATCACAAACAATTCGCAAATAAACAAAACCATTATAAAATAACACATAGAGTCTAGTATGACATTATGAGCACCTCACTAGCTGTTCCACAGAAAAGGTATTCCCCACCAAAGTCTAGCTGGCTTGAAATTTTGAGCACATCTTTTCTAGCTTGGAGATTTTTGAAGTTTAAGAACACTTTTTTTTCGATTTTTTTTTAAAAAATAATTTCCATTAGAATAATTATTTTGAAATTGATCAAACTTGCTTATAATTGATCTAATAAACTGTTATTTGCAATATAGGATAGATTATTAAGTTGTATTCAACATTCAAGTTTTCAAAAATTTGCTTCTTTTTGCTACCAGCTTGCGAGTAAACGAGAAACATTGAAAACCTTTTGCAAAATGTTAATACTCAAAATACTCAAAAACCATTATTTTCTTGTTGTTCGGAATTGTAATAATTTTTAGCCGCCAACCGGGGCCTAGGGGCCCGGAGGGGGCTATTAAAACGGGTTGATTTTTTAGACCCAAAAGTGACCAAAAAAAGTTTCGTCAAGGCATAGCACTAAAACGGTAGCATGTAGCTATAAACATCATCGGGAAGGAATGTGTGAAAAGTTATAAGGTAGATGCCCGACCTATTCAATTTTTGATTCAATTAATGATAAGCCTGGAAATCTGACTTTAAAGTTTAAAATTTTCATCTTTTTTGAGGAAATATGACGCAAACAATCAATGTGTAACAATTATGATTCGCAACAGTGACTAGGAACATTTTGCTTGTGACGCAATTATTCCATTGTTGAAGCTGCATAACAATTGAATTATTGCGTCACAATCCGGTTGTGAAAATCATATCTTTTATGTTAATTCGAAACAGTTAATAATATTTGTTTTCATCAATAAATATACGGGAATATATACCATTCAATTATTTTGTATCTTGCATAAACTTTGTTTGTGATTGATATAAAGATTTAGATGTTCTACTAAAGACATACATGTATACATTAAAAGAATGTCATAAATCAAATCAGGGTTTTTATAGCCAAAATGAATAATAAAAAGAATCGATGAAAAATTAACCAATGAAAAATGAGAAAAAAATGGAAGGAAGTTAAGAAATAAAGGGATATGAACATGGAAATCGAAAAAGGGATAGGGAACGGAACGGAAAATGAGGGTGGGAGGTTGGGGGCTTTGCCGTCTACGACTGCTTGTTAACGGTGATTTTACTACTTAAAAAAAATGTGTCGTGGGGTGCCCTTCAATAATGGTATATGTTGATTAAACTATAATTTGGACAATAACGATAGAACAAATACCTATGGATCTAGTTCATTATGAAATATTGTATTTACTGTTAATGCGAACAGAGCATAGACATTTATATGCGAGACATCTTTACAAATATATATGTTGCGTATTAATGAAATATATGGCCAACCATCATCAATCATTCAATTTCATTTATATAATAATGACATATCGAGTTTTAAAAGTCACTGATAAACTCGCTCCAGGGCAAACGGTACGGTTTATTTGACATGTTCAATTACTCAATCTCTCATATAAATTATGTCACTGTTGATTGTCACTGTTGATTTTGAGGTTCGCTATATATGAGTTTTCTTTGCCTCTGAAGCAATTACATCGAGTATATCATTAGAGTTTACAAGAAGCAATAAATAGTAAAGAAATATTTCATGAGAATGATTTGCCGTCATGATGATAAAAAATATACGTTGCAAAATGATGAACAACATACAACAAATTCTGTTACTTATTAAACTTATTTTGGTACTCTAAAAAATAGAAGCACCAGCTATTCACTGTTAATGTTATTTACGTCTTCTAGCTGCAATTTTCTTTTAATTCTTGATGTCGAACATACTTTTCAGCTCGCCATGAAAAAAATATATACGTGTTATATATCATGACGTTAAAAACGTTCTGAAAATGTGTCTGATTCGTAAACACTATGTTGTTTATATATCGTGAGGGCAATGACGCCATAAAAAAACTTGCATTGGCAAAATATAAAACATGTCATTTTGAGTATGTGATACATACGTATCACGTCTTGAGCGTATGCATTACATCAATTATATCAATTTCCTTCACTTTAGTGTATATCTTATGTCACATTGCAATTTATAATGATAATTGCACACGTCTTGCAGAAAACATGGTCTTGACATGTTATATTAGCATTTTTATCGTTTACAAATGATATATGATTGCATGCTTGCATGTCATTATCATATATCGTGACACATCAATTCTTGCAATTATTCATTGTTTTACAGTTATACAATTTAGGTTTTTTCAATGATTTGTACTCATGCTCCTATTGGGCTTAGCATAGGTGTACCTATTTATCCATCTTAATTGGTGGGGGTTTAGGGGCTGTTTTCGTTACACATTCAATATAGGAATTCAATAGCAAGTAATATATAATATGTTATACATAAACGTGTATATCACTTATAAAAAACATTCTTACCCAGCAGAAGTTTGGGATCAAAAGTCCATTTAAAAAAGAAATGAGTGACCGAATCAAGTTATATTTTATCAGAACACGTTCATAATATGGAAATGCAATATACATTCTTTTTAATTGTATTTTGCCATGCACAAGTGGTGTTACCTCTGTAAGTTTTACGTTTTTTCATTGGACTAGGATTCATTGAATGTTCCTAAATGAGAACACCTTCAGCGCAATACCTCGAAGTCCTAGACTATTGCCTTTTGTAAAGAATTCATACCTGTATAACGTGCCTTTATTTAAGCATCAACAAATTCAACACGGAACGAATAATCGACGTAAACCTGTCTTGATTAAACATTATAATTCCATTTACCATTATTTTCGACACGTAGGAAGCATTTCGTCTTGCAAGCAGTCTTTGTCAGATACAATCCATCATAAACTCCCTCATCTCTGCAGAGAGCCGATTTACCGCTACATGAGTAACAATATTGCTCCTCATCTGAAAAGGGGAAAAATAATGAGATATGACTTAAAAGGTTGATTTTAATAATATAGACCTAACCTAGAAAGGACGTCCGGAAAACATTCATACATGCCCAAAGTAGGGCGTCCGCTCAACGTCCGTGAGTGGGTAGTGACGCCATAATGGTTTGACCTTATCTTTCCGCTGCATCAAACAAATGAGCGGCTATTGGTTTGGTTGAACGTTCAGTCTCAACTTTTAGCGTTTAGCGTGTAACATCGGTAAATGTTTGTGTTTAACATGAAACTTGTATGTGGCTACCAATTAGCGTTGTCATATGGGGTTCGAAATATCGTATTTGCTACATGTTAATGTATTATAGCATCTCATTCTGAGCGGGTTTTAAATATTTCGTCGGTAACACGTGTACAACCGTATCTTAAAAACGTGCTCTGCATGCAATCACGTTATCTATATTTCCTGTTTTCCATATTTTACATCTAAATAATTGCCTTTGTATAGTCAACATAGCAGTTTTGCTTTAAAATGATAATAGCTAGATACCACATAAACGATTTTATGATTGCAGTAATTTCATTTCAAGCAAATATATAAAATATAATTTCATTATCAATCAAGGATAGCGACAGCGCACAATAGTGATAATGACAATGCACAATTAGCAGGAAATAAGCACATTGAAAAAAAGGTGAAATATAATTTGCTTTTGATGGGTTAATGTTCTAGGGAGTTTTAGTTTTGCATAATGAGGTTTAATGTGTGAATGGAACTCTTTGAAACACATGTAATCGTGTATGTGGTTGGGTGCATTAGTGCTTAGTAAAATTTCCTAAATGTATATTTTTAATTTATACTCATAGCAATCAATTTATTCCAATGCAGATCCGAATCATATAATCTGTATGGTTAACAATCTGGCTGAATTCTTTACTCATATCTTAATCGGGATAATTTCCTGAACCAATGCATATATGTCATTTAGGCAGTAACTAGCCTAAGTAATTTAATAAAAAAAATAGATTGAGTATTTTTTACAAAATAAGTATCTACATGTAGATAAGAAATACATAGCTTTGAACAGGTTTTTCATGTTTGATCCAGGATTTACTGTATTAGTGTATCACCTAAAAATTATGATATGTAACATGTAAACATCGATACATGGGCGTTAAGCGTATGCCATGATAAGTTAGAAACGCGCACTTCTGTATAACAAAAAAATCTTACCTTTAACATCTTCTAAATAGTCATCATCTTCATAATTTAGGCTTACTCCAAGCGAAGAATGAATAAATATAATTAAATAAAGAGAAACTATTAATATGTTCATGTTGTCCTTTGTATATACTTTCCAGTATTCACAAAATGTTGATGTAACGAAATTTTATGAATTTTATCTAATTTTAGCTTAGAAATATAAACATTTGCAATATATTTATATAACTCTCTGTCAAAATAAAAAGCCGGTTCGTGGTGGCCTTTCAATCCTACTGACATGGAACCAAATGTTTCTTTGATAATCAACATCTAACAAAACCACTGAGAATCCAATTGTTTTTTTTTTTTTTCGTTTTGCTCAATTGTGTCAAAGGCTTTATGGCATCAGCTAATCAATTAGTTAATCTAGCTCTATGCCCCAGATTGCTATTATGTCTTTTTGGGTGTAGTCAATTGTTTTTTTTACAAGACAACATCGGTATGTTGCAGAGGGAGCTCCCAGTGATGCAATTTATTAAATGTTTCTTTTAAACAATTTATCCTAAAATGTTAGCATAAGGTCAAAACATTCAAATCTTATCAATCGACTCATTTTTAAAAGGTGCCTACAATGGTCTACACCACATATATTTTAACACATTTTTTATAGCAATTCTAATTGTCTTATTTAGGCCTGGATTGTGGTAGATTTACCGATGTAACGATGTAACGATGTAACGATGTAATACGAATAAAATCATATTTTTATGTTTACGCTATATACATGCATATCAGTAACAGTCGGTTTGGGAAAAATATGGGAATCTACTATCCTCTACCGGTGGCATTATGCTCGGCGTTTGAGTTTTGCCTTTTTTTGCAGAATGCCCCAACTTAAATCCATTTATATTTATAGAATGAAATTTATATTATACTATATCATACGATTTTTTCAGGGTTTAAAAAGTGGCGTATTTTTGGCATACTTACATTTACATTTCATGTTCCAGTCGCTCAAAAGTAGCTTACTTACATCAACTATCTATTCAGAATAGATATGTTACTCTAGTATGAAGGTCCTAATCGACTCACGGGGTGCTCTCTATTCTCTCGCTGTTTTCTCGGGTCTAACACAAGGCCTGTCGCCATGAAGCAACACATGGTCACTTATTGTCTGTTGTCATTGAGAAAAGCATTAATTGCCCGCTCATTACTCATTGACGACAACGATGACGTGTAAAACAAGCAAGCGCCTAATGAC